>JAKSZP010007123.1:0-59410 GCA_022478985.1 Massospora cicadina | reverse complement strand
ATGAGTCCAGGAATATAATTGAATACCGCAATATACAAATTACAAGGTTTGTGTTTATTGACCACAATGGTGAGCTACCCCCTCATTCATACGCTTCCCACAAAATGACAAACATTCCACGGTGACCACCAGCTGGCTGTTGAAGCAATGTCTAAGCCATTTTGTTGTCCTCTCCTCAAATCTGCCACCAAATCAGTGGCAATGATTGCAGGAGGAATCCTTCCTCCCATTATTCCCTCCAAAACCAATAAGGATCAAAAAATATGTTGATTGAAGCCCACAAAGCTGCCAATGGCACCATCCAGCATGTAGTAGTGGTAGCGTGGAATCCCAAATTGAAGATTACCTGCACCAATATCACACATTTTTAAAGCTACCTGACGCATGCACAAAAGCTGACCTAGCTTTGGCCAAATACGTTGGAACTCTTATGTACAACGGCTATATTCCTACCACCCCAATCATCAGAAATATATCTCCGCATCCTGCTGATGCCCTGACGCCCCTGCTCTCCATTTTAGCCTGTGCCCTGCTTTGGGATGAAGTAGAGGCCGAGGATGAGCCCCAGATCCCCCCTTCCCTTCCGCCATGATTGTATAAGCAGTTCCTGATGTCCTACATGGTTGGTTGAGTTCACTTTATGTGTGTCATCCACTCATTTTGGGCAGTTTGTTCATTTTATTTGGTGAGGATTTATTTTTTAGGCTTTAAGTTTTGGTAATGTCCATCCCCTGGTCGGCTTACCTCAGTTAAGTCTAAAAATGGTGATGGCTAATAAATATCTTTGAGTGAATTTATATGGTAGTTATCAAACATTAGAGTTAGTGATTATTATAGCGTAAAATGATATTTTTCTATTATTCAAAAAATTTCTGCGTATCATGTATTTAACAGTCCTCGGTTAAAGTTTATAATAAATTGAAGCATGGAAGATTACAAACTAATTTTTTATATATTATGGAATAAATCACTATGCTATTAAGGTGCGGCAAGATAAAAATCGCGTTACATTTAATATTGTACTGTAATTTTGATATTCTACAAATTACAATCCTTTCTAATCATGTAAATTAGTAAAGTAAATGTAATAAAAGTATAGCTTTTCATATTAGATTACTTATGTAATGTATAGTTAAGTAAACTAGTGAATGTAGATATAAAATAAGAAAGCATTTATGTAATGCTTCAAAGTTTTCTGATTAACTTTGGTCTTAAGCCTTATCTATCAAGTATTTTAGTTATTTGGAGGGCCTTTTCGACTTTAAAATATCAAATTCTGTTTAAAATTATCTTACATGTTAAAACTTTTTAAAGACTGTTTCCATGCTTTAGCCTATCTGACTAAGATATGATATATATTTATGTTAAATTTATGTTTTGAGGTTATAAGCTAATTGAGAAAGGGAAATTTCATGTACTGGATCTAAAATGTTATCATACTAGATATCCTTAAACCATTTTATAGTAAGACGTGTTTAGATTACTCATTATATCTGGTTTTTAAAGATATAGAACTAGAAAATAGGTTATAATACGTGATATTCTTACTACATAAATACATATGAAAATCATTATATTGTCTTATTGGAAAAGAGGCAACTTTTGATATACATCTTATAAGAAAATGGAATAGTGTTTGTTTTTAGCTAATGAAAGTATAACATTCTAGACTTCAGGAAAACCTAGATAATATATTGTCTTCATCATATATGCATCACAATTTTTCATATAAATATAAATCTAAAACTACTTGTAGAAAGTTAAAAAGAAAATCTATGTCATACTATGATAGCAATTAATATCAACAAGTCATACCAAAGATATATTGAACTCTTGCTAAAAATATAATATACTATTCTTAACCCCGATATTTTATCTATAAAAAGGATGTCATCTACCTTGCTTCCAATTGACTAAAGCAGATCTTAACAGATAAAGAATTATCTGTTAAGATCTGCTTTATACTTTCATTAGCTAAAAACAAACACTATTCCATTTTTTATTCTAACATCGGAAACTAATATGGAAACTAAGTATCTATTGACAAATAAGAAAAATCCCAAGTGGCATTTTAGTTTAAACTTTTTTTTGGAATTGATTTTAACACCCCTTATACAATGTATGGATAGCTTTGGTGATTAGTATAATAGCTTTATCAGAAAAATTAAGCCAAAAAATAATTTTTTACTGTCTATAGTTTCCCTGTTCAGTAATTTTGGCTTTCTTTGGATGGCACTAGGTGACTTAATGGCTTCTTAGAGGCGTTGGATAGACACTTTTGCTTCAATAAGGTCCAAATATATGGCAATTATCCTAGGTCATGACTGCTGATGCTATTGTCAAGACTATGCAAAGAAATGTAAATAGAGCGCCATATAAAACTAGGGAATAATTTGGAACTAACTTTATTGGTTCAGATTTCTCAATATATAAATAGGGGTGAGGGAGCCTTGTGCATAGTGAGCATTTGGGTCCTTTTCAATCAGGATTGTTAATTTTCATCTAGTAGGAGAGAAGAAGCATCCTTCTCCATATGTTGACATTTGGATTATCAGTTTATCATTGTATTAATGCTTCCCAATTGCAACTATGGGATTAGTGTGGTTTCTCCCAGGTTGTCAATGAGAGGCCTCATCATATTCATACCTTGTTAATTTTTGAGCCCCAATAATTAGCTCTTTCTCATTTGGGGCATAGACCTATTAGACAACATTTAATTTGTGTCAGGGAGGCTCAATCCTAATTGGGGCATTTGAAACGGTTCATTAGTTTAGCCATCAATATGTTCATATTGTTCTCTATAATGAACGATGACAGTGCCTTATAAAGATCATGTCAGAGGGGGACATAGGTCTGTAAGAGACTGGCATGAATCTAATAAACGGTGCCCTGGTTAACACTGGCAATAGAAGATTAAGAACCATCCTAGTATAGTATACTATATGGATATAATCAAGAAGTGTCAAAATTATTGGTTCACTCACCAGGTTAATATAATATAATGAAATGAGATCCCCAAAATTAAAAGTGGGAAGGGACGGTTGATGGCATTGGATTGTGCAGTCTATTCTGTAGTGAAATAACAATACCTTGGGTGGCCAGCACCTGCAATCTGCATATTTTTCAGCCAATGCGCTCATGGTTACCTCATGGTTTTGGAAGCAGAAGAATTAAGTAATGGTTGGAAACTACTGGGTATTTGGGTTTTCTCTCATAGAGGGCCTAGGTCAGTGTAATTTTAATTAAATAATAATAACTTATATTATAGGCTAACAAGGCAGATGGTAGATAATAATTCCCTTCACATGAGATTGGTGGCTGCCATCCTAGGAAGAATGGATATAGAGCACCGTTTGATCATTCTACTTCCCATTAGTTGAATGACTATATGGGGCAGTGAAGGTATATCTGGTATCAAACATTGACGTTAGTTCTTGGACAACTCAGGACGTAGAAATTAAACTATTTTAAAGAGTAAGACCCTATTGCACTTATGTTGTTTGAAAAGGGATAAAAAAGGAGGTGGGGCATAGTCTTTTTTTATCAGTGGCAGTAGGAGCAGAGATAGCCTTGACTACTTGGTTAGGTGATTTATGACAAGTAGAATGTATAAATGACTACGGTGACCCATGAATAAATGCCCTACTACGTCCACACTGACTACAATAATTGATGACAAGGGAGTCACAACTTTGTGCTGATAGCATGGACTTAAAAAATCCTTTAAGCATCAGTTTTACAAGCTCTTAGTACTTCCTGTATGGTTAAAGCATTTGGCTCTAATAACATTGGTTTTCAGCCACAGTTATAGCTTTATTGACTTCTCAATGCCTTACGCTTTATTGTCTTGAAGAAAACTTCAGTTTGAGATGAGGGTCGCACATAAGGTAACCATATTTCATCAATATGTTTATAGAGCATCACATCCTTGATCTGGGTGTCATTTGTTTGGATTACACTTATTTTTTTCTATCTAGTGTCTTTAACTCCCACCTTTCATGTTGGCCAATCAAATTTTACAAATGGCTTTCTTCAGGCACAAGCATGTACAAAGTTGGCATTCCTGACAACCTATTTACAATATGGTGGGTATACCATATAAATGAACATTAGTGTAGCTGTAACTTTCTAGTCAAAATATCCGTATTGCAACATTCCGTTGGGTCTTACATTTGCTGGAGGTATCTGAGGGAGGCGTGATTGATCACAGTATTAAGTCTTTTAAACAGATAAGGTTGGAAATACTTATTAGTGAGAAGTAAAGTCAAGCATTCCCATCTTTGATGCTCTAATCCAACTTGGCTTTAATAGGGACTTGCTAAAATAGCCACCAGTCAGTCTACTTGCTGTTTGTCTAGCTGGTCCAAAATGTCCCATACAACCACATTGCTAGCATCATTATATAGTATGAAAGGTTGGTCAAATATTTGATGAATAAGGACATGCTGGGTCTTCAATACTGCTCTTATGACGGTTGGGACACTTCCTAACCAACATATCACCTTAATTTTAGATCTAAAGTCAATCTAGGCAATTTTAATGTAAAGGAATGTCGTCATGAATAGAATCAGGCTTCTTTTTTTGTACTAGTGGGGCTAACCCAAAAGGGGGAGCTGCCACGCATATTTATTTGCAAATAAGCAGAAATAAAGGGATTATCTTAAAATAAAAAAATCCCAATATGGCACCTCAACTACATCTAGAAAGCCATACCAGAACGTGAGGAAGCTTTGGGAAACTCTTGTCCAGCGCCCGCTTTAGCTGGCGGACCATGGCGGACAACATCATTGTAGGAGCATCAGTGACATTTGGCATAAAAAGTATAGTTGTGGGTTTCCTTTATTTAGGAGGATGGTGTTTTCTATCGCCTCAACGTATTTAGCAATTTGATGCTCAGTGAAAGTGATGAGAGCAGGCACACAAGTGAACGACTTGATGCGCTTACAGGTTTGGGAATAGTTGGGGTCAAAATGGAAGTTTTTGCCGCTTTGATGTAAGCGCGGCTCACACCAGAAAAAAGCTCCTCAATTTGTATTTTGCATCTTTATTAAAATCATAAGGGGAAGTTTGGGATAGGAATACCCTCAACTAGGGGTTCCATCGCCCCATAAAAGCTGCTGGCGGAGCAGGGTGTTGGCAGGAGCAGCTACAGCCTCTACAGCCATTTTATATATATTCTTATAGTTATAGTAATCAGGTTTTGAGCGAAAATGGTGAGAGAGAATTGTGGGATTAATATAGAATTCCTTCAAAGCAAAATCCAGCTTAACATTGAATGGCTCACTATTGTCAATCCATTTGTGACAATTAGATGGATTAAGCTCAGCCAACGCTTGGCCAGCCACAAGAATTGGAGCAGTGGCTGGAACTGTTTGGTTGCATACAGTTGACCACAGCATTCAGTTAAAAATGTCTCAGCCATTGACCCTGGATTCCGTAATCTGGTCTAATTATTGTAAACCTTTTTAAGTTTTGATTTTTATTGGGCGCCGCTTTGGGAGCGTTGCCAGATTCCCCTAAGGTTGGGGGCGGGAGGATTGAGTCCAATCAAAAAATTGTGGTGAGGTGGTCGCTGGCCTGACGCTGGAGGGAGTAGTGGCGGAAGCAGCAGAAACAGAAACCGTTGGGCACTATCACTTTGAATGGTGAAGCTTGAAGCATAAGGAGCAATTTGCGCGGTTATTATTGACCTGTGCCCAGAATGGATGATCAGGGATAGATCTGATCACGGCACGTGGGGGAATCATGAGATGGGTTTTGTGATGAATTGGGTGGATCGTTGCAAAGGTATGAGTCTCTGCCAAACAATCTGCCCATTGGGAACCACAACCTGCAACATGTGGTATGCACCATAAACATTCAAACCCTCTTTAAGCTCGTGGCAGAAGCATTTGGGGGAAAGGTGGGAAGGCAACCTGGCGAACTGGACCTCTAAAGTGGCCCCATCTGGGAGCTGGGTGCGAATGGTGGGGAGAAGAACTTTTTATAAACTAAAGACTGCTTGCCTGCTGCCATTGCATCAGCTTCAGAGCGGAAGCTGAGGTCAAAATACCCCTTAAATGGGCGGAAATCAATGAAGCTGTCAGGTTTGAAATTGCCGTGGCCATCTCAATGATGGAAGCGCTCACATATGGGAAGGCATTCCCATATTTGACCCAAAGGCTGAAATGCAAATTGCTCCTTGAGCACTAAAGATATCCGGAGCACCGCCTGGGAGCTTTCAAGGTGGTGGTCCAAATCCCAAGGGGGAACATAACGCCAGGTTTTGTTAGGAGGGCTAGCAGAGCTAGCATGGTCATATTTTGGCAGTATCCAAAATATGACAGATTGCGGCGCACAACCACCCCAAGCTGGGGCAGCAGGAATTAATGGCAATGACATTGGTAAGTTTTGGCTCGATCAAGTTGCTATTTTTTGTATTTTTCCAAAATTCCAAATTTTGCTTTGATTTTTGATATCAAAGTAAAAGAAAGATTCTCCTAGAATCAGGCTTCTTTTTTTCTTTTTAGCAATAGGTGGTCCCAACCTAAGAGAGGATACACTAATCATTATTTAATCACGCCTGAGCTCCTAAGAGCTTGAGGCGAAGGCAGGGATATAAGGAGGTGTCAATAAAAGGGAGTGGAAGTTTTTCCAGAGCCGGCGTCTGCTTGAGCTTTCCTATTGGCCCATGGTGACATGGTAAATACCCTCAGGGCCATCTCAAAATGAACCTGAAAGTGGGTTATCATATGGGGCAGTGTCCTAAAGAGTAGAGTTAAAAGCGGCGTGAAGTTATGAATTATGATAGTCCATATCACTACGCCAGATGCCAGGACCCTTAATTAATGGGAGCAATTGGGATGTGAGAATTTGAACATTAAGTCCTGAACAGGGTGCCCTACCCAGGGTTCTGCTCACAGGAGTTCTTGAACCTTGTTCCAGAAGGGGGCTATGAGGGGGAAAGTAAGGAAGCGGCGGAGGTAGGTGTCTGCAAGCTCTGCATATTGCGGGCAGCTCTTGTTCTGGAAGGTGGGACCAGTTTGATCCCATGCTTTGTATGAGAAGTGTAGAACTCACCACAGTGTATAAAGCATTTTTGCTGAAAAAACAGGGTGGTTATTGTCCTTCCAAAGCGCCTTAAGATCACATTCCAAGTAAGGGGTGTGAGTTCAAGGAGATGAGGCCGCAGTGGGGGTCTGTTCAAAGTGTGAAGGCGGAATATAACAATTCTCCCGTTGTGAACTAGGGTGTGATGCTGGGGGCTAATTACAGGGCCACTCCTTTTATAAGGGAAGGCGTGGTACACCTGTACCCCTACCCTCTTAGGCTCAAAGAGAGCCTGGTTCCAGTAAAAACTTGACGAGGGTTTAAGGCGGTGGCCTGGGTGGTTTGTTAGCCATTCCCCAACAGCTGTTGGAGAGGTCCATGGGTGCCCTAGCGAGGCCGCTAAACCCTGGAGTAAGGCTGGACCCCACTGTGGCATAGGAGTCATATCTCAGCAGTTGATGGGATTAAAGAACCCCGTTAGTATTAAAAGTGGCATGGGATCTAGTATCCAAAAGACCTAGGCCCCCTCACTGCGTGGTCAGGATATTGTGATCAGAACCATGGGCGGGTGGTTAGATCCTCATATCCAGCAGCGGAGTATCACATGCAAATTTCGAGTAGAAACTGTCTATAAAGGGTAAAATATGACTGAGGAACCATACCTTCTATAGTAGAAAAACGTTTGCCATCAGGGCGCGTCCTTGAGAGGTGATACACTGGCGGTTCCAGCTGGCTACAAGAGAGTTCGTTGCAACCAGCAAACTGTTCTCATTATACTTGATTGCAAACACTTGTGATGCGGTGAGGACACCTAAATGCCTAAAGGTGCCCCAGGTAGGTTTCAGACTAAAAGGAGGAGGAAACGATGGGGTACCAACTTTCATTATAATGGCTTTAAAATTGTTACCTTTTGCTTTGGACGCCTTGGAGTAGCGATCCAGGCCCTTCATGGCCAGGTCTAAATCCTTTTTACACCCAACTGCCACTTCAGTGTCATCAGCAAAGGCTATATGAGGGTGAGGGTTTCCCAGGAATCTGAATACCTACCAATCGTTACTGGAGTAGGGCCAGAAGAGGATCCAAAGCTATGTTGAACAAGATTGGGCTCAGTGGATCTTCTTGACCAAGACCCTGTTCGACCATCACTACTGCTGTAAAGCCCTTTGGGGACAGTACCTTCTTGTAAAGCTGGGAGTAGAGCGCTGATATCCATGCCCTAACTTGTGGTGGGATGCGGAGATGGGTTAGGGAGGCGTTATGAAACTTCCAGTCCACCAAATCATATGCTTTTTCATATCAAGAAGCACAATAAAACCATGCGTTTGAGATGAGGTAGCTGACAAGGTTGCCATAAGCTCATTTTATTTGTTGTAAAGAGATCTCTCTGAGACAAAGCTATGCTGATCTGAGATTGAGGCGTGATGCTGCCCACTTAGTCATGCGGTTTACTAGAAGTTTAGTAAATAGCTTGTGGTCTGTGTTCAATAGTGATATTGGTCGCCAGTTTGCAAGGTCCTCACGGCTTTCTTTCTTATGGATAAGGGTCATAATTGATCTTCTTAATTCAGGAAGTACTCCACCTTCTGCCAAAAGGGTTGAGAGGGGGGGCTGGAGGTACTTTGTAATTGTGACGGGATCCACTAGATACACTTCAAATTAAAATACCATCTGGGCCTGGGGCCTTCAGGCGCGGGCTGTAAAGTATAATGTACATCACTTCTTGCTGCGTAATTGGTGCAGGAAGTTCAGCATCTGCTTAGAAATTAACCAATGGTTCCGAAACCCCTCCAATGAAAACCTAAACTTCCTCTGGGTTTACCCAGGAATCCTTGAACGGGGATGACTAGTAACAATGGATCTCGCTGGTGATTTCCTCCTTGTTTGTGGTGATGGTGGTCTCCACCCTAATGTTTGCCATCTCCTGATCCTTTGAGCGGGATTTTTGTTTCTGGTAGAAAAACGGTGTGGCGTTCCCACTGGGTGTAGTAACGTGATAATTTTAAGTTTTCTGCCCGTTCCTCTTGTTAAGTAAGTTATCGCTGATACATCTCTTGGGTTACTTCCCACGCTTCCAACCATTGAGAGGAAGGCGCCATTCAGAAATTCCTTTCAAGGTGACGTATTCTAGATTCAGCCCATCTGATTTTAGCCTGGGCTGCCATCTTTTGAGGGTTAGCACAGTTGTAGGCTACCTTTAAGATCCTTACTTTATCTGCCCATTTTTCTTGCAAAGTTCGCAAATGAGGTGAGGCCAGGTGTTCTGCCTCACAAATGGCCGCAATTATTTTCTCCTTTGCAAACTGGTTGTTCATGAGCCATGGAGCAATTCTTGGACAAAAACTCCTTGATGGTCTGAGGATGATTGTCAGAATCTCCATGAGGGATCTGTGGTCACTTATAATGTTATCTTGGATTATGGTAGATAAAACTCAACCAATCAGCAAGGGGCCCATTAAGGCCATATCAATACTTGAAGCTGATATGAATTCCCGCCCTGCACCTTGGATCCAAGACAAACAGCCAAGACCAGATTCTGATGGGGGAAGAACGTCTGTGAATCCATTTGACCTGAGGAAATCCTGAAGCCAAGCAGTATCTCACCTGTCTTGTGTTGCAGGAGACTATGTGTCCTGCACACAGCTTAATGTTGTAATAAAACCACCCCAACAGCACTTTGTTGCGTGGGAGTTGTAGTAGAGCAAGTTCCTCCAAAAGCTGTTCCTGCCCCAGGCTTACATTTGGCAGGTATATGCTTTCAACAAAGAGGAAAACACATGGATAGATAATTTAGCCAAGATAAGGCGATTATCAAGGTTTTTCAGAAAATAGTTGGGTTTTCACCCAGGGTTGAGGATATTAAGGCCTACATTGTTTGTCCAACAAGAGTTATCTTAAAATTGGTCACTCCATGCTTCTATTTTGAGGGGGGCATGGGGCTCCTGGGCAGCTGTGATATTTATGCAAGTCAACCTGAAGAAGGTGGGCTCTCCACTTGTAATCCCACAGCCCATTAAGTTAATGGACTTCAGGATCAGGGTGCCCCTTTTGGGCCTCATAGCTGTCCCCCTCCTTATCCTGGGTGGTTACCAGAGCTTAAACCTTCATCTTTAAGACGTTCATTTTAAGTCTTTGAGCATGGTTTTTAGCAGCAATCCAAGAAGATTGACGCAGAGGAGGGGGCTACTCTGAGCTGAAGATACTGAGGAGCCTGTAAGCCAGCCCAGGATACTATCTCCACTGCTCTGCACAGGAGTATCCTAAGAGCGCTCCATGGACTCCTCCATTTGGGCATACTTTGAAGTATCAGAGTTCATGTTCACCTCCCTCAATACAGAGAATGAAGTCTGAGTTACAATCCCCTTAGACGTTGGGGGGTTTATGACTTGGATCCTCCACCTCTACTTTGGGTACTCCATACCTGATCCACTCTATGAGTATCTTATGGTACCAAATTAGTTTTTTAAATGCCTCCTGGACTAACTTCCTGTGGGTTAGCTTTATTGAAGCAGGTTGCATGCGCTTATTTTGTGCTAGTGAAAGGTCTGGTAGCCTATAAGGGATGCCATCTGGCAGGGGGTTGTAAGCACCAAGGGAATAAAGCTGTGCTACTGGATGTGCCTGCTCAACTGCCACCCAAAGGGCAGCAGAGGCTATATCCTGTACTAGTACCCAGTGGGTAGGTTGAGGGATTGCCGCTGCTGTAGTATGGAAGAGTTTCTTACCTGTCACAGGGACTTGGCTACTTGATAAGAGAGCTTGCTTATGAGCAGTGAAACTATTATATATATATGGCCCAAAGCATTATATCATGAGCAACACGGTTGCACCTGTTCAGGATTAACAAAGAAGATTTCTGAACATGATCCAATGACTGCCACATGTGGAATAACCTCCATGTTATGGGCCACCATAGGGCTTAGGGATAAATGATGCTCTAGCAATATGAGCTCATTGGGTTGTGGTATAGTAAGCTGGTGCACAAAGGTCTAAAGTTAAAACTGACCCAAATTATATTAAACCCCAATGCAGGGCAAGCTTTAGGGATTCTGGGTCCACTGTAGTTGAGAAATTAGAAAAAGTTACCTAAGAAATTTTCTCCATTTTAGATTGGTTCTAGATATATACAAAAAGATCCATGTGGAATCTCCTTTTCAATAGATGCTCGGTCTGTATCTGCTGCAAGTTTAAACCCTACATCAATATATTGTCTTTTCACTACTTCATTAATTGTGGTATCAGCTGGAAAGGCTCTCGCTAGTGCTTCAAAATAGGTAAAATAATCTCTTGTATAAAACTCGACTGGGTTATGCCCATAGTAGACACTAACTGCATGAGCCAGTGTGGACCTAGGTAGTGCATGTTGTGAGAAAGTTTCTGCCCATTTCTTTCTCACTTCAGCCACAAAAGCAGCTTGACGAGGGCCAATGGTGGGTGGTGTAGGCACTAGCTTTTTCTTCTATGTTCCTGATGCATCCTCAAATTGCTTCTTTTTTTATTTATATTCCAACTTGTATTTAAATGTCATTTGTCTGATTCCCCATGGGGCGGGACCCCAGATAGAGGTGCTGGAATCCCTTTGGGTTTAAGCGCTGGCATCTTCTGGGCTTTCTCATTTGGTACTCAACGTTTCCGGCTTGGTTGGGCTTACCTGTTTTGGTATTACTTCATGCCAATTGATTGGTGGATTCAGGTTCATTTTCACACCAATCTGTTCCTCCAGCCTTCATCTGACCATCAGCAGATGCTGTCTGGAATTTTTCTGTGATCTGATTGGCTATTTGGATATATACAATTAAAACTTAATTTTGATGAAAATTACCACAAAACTGATCTGACACTCAATGCCTATTTATTTCAGGCGTATTGGTTGCCTCCAAAGAGTTAAATGATGGCCAACTAATTAACACCTACCATCAATTCAGTTTAGGCACTTTTGTTTGCTTTCCAAATCGTGTAAATGATGGCCAACTGATCCAACAATTACTGTCATTTCAGTTTGGCCGCCTTGGTTGATTTCCAAAAGGGGTGGTAATTGCCAAAGCCTCCTGAACCCCCTGCGCGGTATTGGAAGTGTAATACATCCTGCTACCTTGGTTACTTTGTTGAATGCGGCTCCAGGGGGGCACACCGATTTGTTTACCTTCAGTCACCATAGAGTTGATTGAGGTAGGCATTACAATGTCAGGATCTTTGTGAACCACCTTATTTGATAAATATGAGATTGCATATGCTTTTGCAGCTGCAGTTTAAGAGAGGGTATTATGGGTTGATACACAACTGCAACCAATGGTTCTGCAATTTGGGGCTTGTTTTGGTGAATTCTGATGCATCATAAGAGCTCTCAGTGGGGTTTTACCACCATTATTAGTTTTGATTTTATAAGGCTAAATTTCCAGGTAATTGTAACTTTCAAAAAAGTATAATTTAGAAGTTTCTAGAATCAGGATTCCAAATTCCTATCTCAATAGTTTAAAATAGATAAAAAATTGACTAAAACCCATGTACTGTCCACATAAATTATCCACTTAGCCTTCAAGAACACAGAAGCTAGAATAATCGTTGTTCAATGTAATTTTGAAAAGCTAAATTAATGTTAATTTGAAGCGCGTAGATAAGTAGAATTCAAACTAGAGATTTTCTCAGATTTGTCATAAAACCCTTATCAGCTAAGAATAAAGCATACTACATTTTAAGTACAACTGCCAGTTCATTTTATATTTATAAACTGTAGTTTCATGGAGTTAAAGTGTTCCTTTAGTCATCCAATTGCCTCACTTCATACTATTACTTTAGGCCAGAGATTTTTACCTGGCACCTGTAATTTTGTTACTATGAACATGAAAATTAAATAAGCTTAGGCGAAATGCACGAATCTAAAGATGGATTTATGGTTTTAATCGCTACTTTGGTCTATGACTTGGGTATTTGTACCTAATTCATTTGTGTCATAGTGGCGTAAACCAATGTTTTAAAGTTCTAAGGAGGTCAAGGTTGGGTCTTCTGAGATTCCACTTGAAGGAATCATTTCTCTTAAACAGTTAGACTAAAGTCTCAGAGATGTCAGCAAACTGTAAGATGAACTGCCTTTAGTATCTTACCATCCCAAGGAGCACTTAGATGCTTTTAAGACTATGAGGTGGGGTCATTTTTTTATTACAATATTCTTTTTAGGTAAAGATTGAATCCCTTGTATCATGACTTTGTGTCCAAGGAACTCCATTTTATCCTGGATGAAATGAACATTTAGAAGGCTTTGGCTTCATAAATTCATGACTAAGTCAATTAAAGGCTTGACAAAGGATTCAAGCTGTTAATTAAAAAGTTTTTAGAGAATACAGTGATATTATCAAGGTTAAATAGAACACAATATATCTTTAGGTCATTTGTATTCCATCCATAGTCCGTTGGAAAGTGAATAAAATTTTGCACAGCCCCTGTGACATTTGAGTCATCTTATTGAACCCCTCATTTGTGATTAATGCGAATTTGGCGCAATATTTGGGAGCAAGCTCAATATGTTAGTAAAGACAAGGAAAGATCCATCACAGAAAATATTGAGCTCCAGTTATTTGTAACAAATCATTAGTATATGACAAAGGATAGCTTTCTTACTTTGTAACTAAATTTGTGAGGAGAGTCCATATAACTCTCCAAACAACAATTATTAAAATTGGCCAAAATCCTTATTGAAATTGGCACTTAGCGTTAGATTTCTTAGGCACAGATTTTAAGCATAAATCGATAAAGCACTGTATGAGGACAGTAACCTTAGTAAATACTTGTAAAAAGACAGTGTTTGACGTGAGGTTTCTTTGTTATAAAATACAAAAGAACACTATGTTTTATTGGGTACTTTCAAAGGCGCAACTGCTTGCTATGATAACCTTATCCAGCTAAGTTACTACTAACAACGTAGGAGAAAATATCCTTTAATCTAATAATTTTGATCCATATATGTCCCGCAACTAGCATTCTTATTGGTGCATTTTAGGTACTATAAGCAGCACTCGAAAGTTTTTAGACTGAAAAACTAATAAACCAAATTAGACTAATTGAGCAAATCCCTAGGTTTGGCGGATAACATTTTAATTACAATCAACCTATTGCATTAGAGGTTCTAGAAAATCCATAATAGATCAAGATTCCTTGTGTTGAATACTTTATGCTGGCGTGAGGGACAAAATGAGAATAAAGATATAGGTAACCAGAATTGATCATAAACGCCAAGTATAAAAGCCAAATTAATTAATAGATTAAGGGGGTAGAATTTGTGCCAGTGGGGTTATGAGTTCAATCCGCCATATCTGTAAATCTACGTCGCCAAGAAAAGAGCGTCAAAAGTATCTTAACACTTTGTTGACCGGCAATTTTACACAGGAACTGTCATGTCACCATCTATTATTTTGTAATTGAATATGGAAGTAAATTAAAATTTTCTAAATAAACTCCAATAATTTTTATTTATACTTAATAAAATGAAATTAAACTTTGGACATATTTTTTGTATATATTTTTAATTTTTACTTTTTTTATGGTATCATATCTTTGACAGATGAAGAGTTAACTCATCACCGGTCAACAATGTGTTAAAACTTTGAAGACTCCCTATGAAGCTGAGGGATGTGTTCTAAAATCTCCTTACGCCCTCAAATCACATCGTCAACATTAGTGAAATATAACTATTAGATAAATATTGCATGAGCTGGTGGTTGGTCAAACCACTTGCAACAACCCTCCTTTTTGGAAGAAGCCTATCTTAAAATAACTGATACAGCTAAACAAGAGTACACTGATGTGAATAAATAGCAAAAAAGGCAAATGTATCATAAGAGAATAAAGTAACAGTGTGTTAGAAAGGAGACGACCAACAGAGAGATTAGTCATACTAAACTTGGATTTAAGGAAAATCAAGATAATGAGCTAGAATCATGTGTTCAAAGCTTAAAACTATATTTAAGCAATAGTGCAAGACTACCATGTTGATAGCCATACTTAAATAAAAACTCAAAAATGAGACCTTGAAATTAGTCAAAAATACCATTTATGTAATACTATATATTGAGAATGACTAAAACCATCGTTCAAAAATTAAATGCAATGTCACATCCTGATCTAAACTAATTTAGTGATTTTCAGCCCTGTTGGTTTAACGCCTTGGTCCTCATCACGCACCTTCTGATATCAGCCTGGGCCTGCTTTGCCTGAGCCCAGCTTTTATCAAAGGTATACTTGAGATCATAGAGGTTAGCCAGCTTGACCCCTTTGGCTTTACTCATTGCATCCTTATCTCAACAATCTAGATCATAACTCATGTCATGAATCATGACAAAATTAGGCTTGTTGTAAACCATAACAACTTATTGGCTTTCATCCTTTTTGCAAGTGAGTAGAAGGAGCAACAACATTGGTCTTTGAGAGGGCATCAGCAATATCAATGATAATGGCTCCTGGAGCCCTTTAGCGACTTGAGCTTCCTTATCTTGATCTACCATTAAAACCACCCTTGGATGGGAGGGCATCTCCTGTGTCTACATTGTGTACGACCCCTTTCATCTTGCTAAAGTCATACATTGAAGTGAAACATGATCAAAGGAATCCTCCAGTAGCTTGTCAACCTTCACCCTTTTTGGAAGTAAATATTCTCCAATTGAGATTGAAACCAGTGCCATAGCAGAAAGCTCTTTAAATCCAAAATTCCAAATGCTCCCAAATTTAGACACCATTAATATTATCAGCGATTACTAACCTTAAATAGGCCAATGAGGTGTTTGTCACAGACCAGAAAACCTCCATTTCCAGCTGCCATATAATTAAATATTCTTTTAGTGCACTGACAAGCAACCAAAATGGCCAACCAAGTTGGGAGAGGTACTCACGGCGCCTGAAAAGCCCAACTATCACCTATTACTGGTAGGTTATGCAAAGTCCTCTGGGGGAATTGGACCGACCTGACCCACTTGAAAAAGCTCCCCAGCAGGGTAAAGACCCACAGGTAATTGAGGTATGCTAACCTCAAATCAAATTTTATTTTTTTCATTCTGGACATAAAAAAGCCCTGCCATCCATAGCTTGTCTGAGGATCCACCGCCAATGCTCCCCATATAGGGATGCTAGGGGAAATGGGGAGAGAATTCTGAAGTGAACTTCATACTGGGCAGTCGCGATTATAAAGGCAGCCCTTCAGGGGCCGCACCCAAGTCATTGATTAGGCTTGTGCAAGCCTAATCTACAACTCGGGTGAGGCACAACCCAGCGCCCAAAACGACTGAACCAAAAGCATTATTAAAGTGATCCAACTCAGATTTGGAAGATCTGAATCTGAGTCAGAATACAACAATTAATATGAACTTGATTGTTACATCACACCCCACTAGAGGAGGACCCCTCCCCAAAGAGGGGCCCCACAGTGGAAGGCTGCCTTGATGAGGGCTTCCTAGGGCGAGTTACCCCAAGCCCCAGGAAATTTAGCCTGGATGCACTCTGGGCCCCTCAAGGGAAACACAAATGGTGAGAGCGAATCAGGACTAGGCTGCTGGAATCAGCCCACCTGACCCGAGGATGCACATTCAGCACTTAGCTGCATTGTGCCCACCTCCCAGACTCCTGTTGCTGATGGTCTTCCCATCCCAACCAGGAAGGCGCTTTCCCCAACAGAAGTGTGAGAGGGGTGTTCAGTACAGTGTGGCTGAGCGTCCAACCCCTTTCTGGGCAGACCATCCATGGGTGAGGGAGCCCTGATGGTACAGGTCCCCTCAGTGCCGCCAAATCCCTGGTGAGTGGGAGGCCCCACCAAGAAAATTAACCGGTGGTCGCTTTAAGTCCAGGGTTGGCCATCAGTCACTGGCTCCCAATGGTGCTGGTTTCTCAACAACTGGGACCAAGTGACCACTGAGGTCAGCCAAACTGGGGTTTGGAGACGTGCAGTGCACAATGAATTTGGAATAATGTCCTGGGCCAGAAAAACCCCAGTTCTGACTGCCATATAATTAAATTTTCTTTTAGTACATTGAAAAGCAACCAAAATGGCCAACCAAGTTGGGAGAGGTACTCACGGCGCCTGAAAAGCCCAACTATCACCTATTACTGGTTGGTTATGCAAAGTTCTCTGGGGGAGTTGGACCAACCTAACCCACTTTAAAAAGCTCCCCAGCAGGGTAAATACCCACAGGTAAATGAGGTATGCTAACCTCAAATCAACCTTTATTTTTTCATTCTGGACATAAAAAAGCCCTGCCATCCATAGCTTATCTGGGGAGCCACCGCCAATGCTCCCCAGGTAAGGAATGCTAGGGAAATAGCAAGAGAATTCTGAAGTGAACTTCAGAATGGGAAGGCGCATCTTATAAAGCATCCCTTCAGGGGCCTCACCCAAGTCATTGATTGGGCTTGCACAAGCTAATCTACAACTTGGGTGATCATAACTCAGCGCCTGAAATGACCAAACCAAAAGTAATATTAAAGCGATCTGACTCAGATTTTTAAATCCAAATCCAAGTTGGATTGCAATAATCAAGATGAACTCAATTGTTACAGTGTTAGGCCTTACCTTGCGCGCATTGAGTATCAAATTGGCCAGTAATTTTAAAATTATTATCGGTGTAGGTGTGATCATGAATGCTAGGACAAGAAAGTTAACTCTATTACTGAAATATTAATGACTACTTGTATTTCTATCAATGCTTTCAAAATAGATATTTATGTGTTTTCTAGGTGCCGGTTAGGATCTGGGACTTTAGAGGAATCACCTTTGGTTACAGAGAATATAATGGCATCCCTTCAGCTCCATCAACCATTTGAGGTGGTAGTTGCATGAAAGAACCCCAGACATGGTATTTAATTTAAATTTCATTGACATATGTCTCAAGTAAGCATGTGTGAACCTTTATTTGTTCCTTGCCCTCCTTGGAAGTTCCAAATATCAGGTGGAAGAGTACCCTAGGTAAGAATAAACCATTAGAATAGTGGATGATGACATCATATTCCAGTAGAAATCAAGATCCCAAAATTGATTTGTAGCTAATGTTGTTAATGGCTACCTCTGGGGTGTCTAATGATATTTTACTGACCTAAGGGAAAGCTCCAAATAGGCCACAATAGTTTTGTAGATTTAAGGCCTTCAATACCATACTCCATGTAGTGCAGCAAGTCAGAAGTGATATTAATTTTCTTTTTAATCCTTGATATAACGTTCACTGGGACCCACTATTAATGATGGTAAGAATGGAAATTTTATGAATTTTATGGTGACATGAGTGACCAGGATGTTGTAATAGGGCCACAAAGTGAAGAGCATGGGCGACCCGTCATAAGAGGAATAGGCAGTATCAAAAAATTTATTGTTGCCAGAAAATTGCTTTTCTGAACAGTGGGCTCCGCTAGTGTTCCAGACCAACCAGTATGGAGACTGGTTGACCTTTGCTGTTTTGCCTTCATAGGCGTACAAACCCCCTACAAGTCCATGTACAACCCACCAACACAGCAGACCAAAGACTTCGCCTTAGCCCCAGGGTCCTTGGTGTGCCCCGCCTGTCCTGTCCCCATCCTAAGCAGCTATGGCACTCCCACGCTGCCCCACCCTCCTGACCCTTCGCTAACCCATCTAGGCATTCCATAGCGAGTCCAACCCCCATCCTGGGTGGCTATGGCACCCCTGCACTGCACCCCATAGGGCTGATAGCCAGTCAGCACATCGATATTGGTGGCCAGTTGGCCAGTTGGCCAGGTTCCCACCAGTTCCTCATAGGGAGGAGGTATGGGCTGCCAGCGTCAGCCACTCCAGGTACATCACCCAACGCCTATGTCAGGGATTTCCAGTCTCATTTTCTCCTCTTTTACATACTGACTACTAAGAACTAAAATAATATGAGTAAAAGAGACATTTTTATTGAAAGGAAATGACAACTATTTATATCCTAGGTTACTGCACCTAATCACAACCCATTGGCCATCAAGCCATAACTACATCCAATTGTTAGTAATCCATGGTACCAATTCCCTTCCAATCCGCTCATCCTGTTCACCAAATATTAGGTTGACTCATCCTCAGCACAAGTCGCCAGTCATCCATATATAAATTACTATTATAATAAATACTTTGAGCATCCTCAGCATAAGTTGCTGGTACTCATAATTAGGCAGTAAATTCATAATGAAAAAATTGATAACGATACTTTGGCTTTCTGCCAAAAAATACCACAATCATTCTTTATGGCAGTTGGCGCAAGGATAAGATTCCGCTAAACTTAAAATTCAAGTTAGCAAAATCATCATTGGATTGTTGATATGAATACATTGACTTTCTGCCAGAAATTCATACAATCACCCACGATTTTGGAGTCAGCGCCAAACCAAGAATCACCCAAACCTAAACAAAAAAATACAACATTAAATAATATGAACTGGGCAATTAGCCAGCAATTATGCCCGACTAATTGAACCCCCTTCTGATATTATTGGGAGGAATCCATCTGGTTAATTTCTGACAAATGTTATAATTAGATAGCTCGTTCACCCAGGCATCCTTGGAAGCAATCTTTTCAATAACAATAGTTTTTATAGAGGCATAGTAGGGGAATTATCAGCATTAGAAGCCTCTTTCTTCATGTTGACCTCCGAATTGCTGACTGTTTTCATTCATCCTCTCCATATGTGACATATAGCAGTCATCCATGATGTGATAGCGGCCTTTGAAATAGAGCAGATGGCTATGTTCTTGTTATTTCTTCAATGGCATTTATGTGAGGTCTTGTGTGAGTCTTTGAATAAGTAGAAGAATTATTTAGCGTAGCTTCATAAAATTATTTAAAGCCTCCTTAATTTTTTAAATACATTTAATTCCTTTGAGAACTATCTTTTTAAAATGAACGCCATGCCATGGTTTGAAGCTGAGATGACAGTAGTAATGGCACATATAGTGAAATATGATTAGTAGTACTAATGTCTGAGCGCCAGCATAAAATTGTTTAGATAACTCTGCAGGACTTCCCCTTTGTTAAGCCAATTGCCGTGTAGGCCTGTTTCTGTTTTGAGAGGGGTTGATCACTACCAAACTAATGTATTAAAGTGGTCTTGACTTGCGCCCAGTGAGGCAATCACATACATGAAAGGACATGATCTCTAGATTACTCACAGAGGCACGAATGGTTGTGGTTAACTTTCTGCTTAAGGTAGTGTTGAGAAATTGATATGACTGGATGATAAGCCTCAAACAGTTGTGGCGGATTGGTTAAAATTTGTTAAAACTGAGTAACAGAAGAGCTTTTATTAGATCACCTCGAAATATAGCAATAAGGCAATGTTGAATGCAAGAATGATAAATTCTGCCAAAGCCTCTCAGCTATGAGGCTAAACCAATTAAGATATGATGGAGAAAGATAGCCTAAGCTAATAGTTGGAATCAATCAATGTCATGAATGTATAAGCTTGACAAGAAGGCAGGAGGCAGGAGGCTTTTTTAGGAAGAAGAAGGGATTGAGAGAAGAAGGAATCTGCTATTAATATCAAAACATTTTAAGCAGGTGTCGCCAAAGCTATTGCTTTGTGTTATTAAATTTACTACCCTTATTACAAGGACTGGCGATCTCCATATCATCAGTCCGTTGCTTAATGAGCCTAACCCTGTGGACACACTATGGCATAATTAACTACATCGCTAATTTTATAAAAGTGGTGCTCACTTCAGGGGCCCATTGAACAACCACCACAAAAAATTCTCCAGTTGCCATCCATGTCACATTGGGCTTGCACCAATAGGGAATCTTCAAGGCATGCCACGCTAGCTAAATACATTAAATCAAACTTAGCTTGGATGCGGTGCTCAAGCATCAAGATGAGTTCCTTCAGGAGTGTAACAACGTAATGGACCAACTTGAAAACGCGTTCATCCAACTGAAGATCCTTAGGCAACAAAACAGGAAACGTGCCAATTGCCTGGACAACACTACTGAATGGCTGCACTGTGTGGAGCGGAAGTTGAAAAGCACCTCCTACCCTCAGCGCCCTCATTGGAAGCTGAAGAACAACAAGGGGCCGCTCTGGAAGAATCTTATTATGGTGAATGTGGGGCCAGATACCAAGCAGAGGAAACTTTCGCCAAACACACTGGAAAATGTGAGCTACTCAACCCTATGACGACAGCTCTAGGGACGATTATGCTCCAAAAACTGATTCCCCCAGGTGATGGTCATACTGATCACCAAAGAGACCCACTATTCCCCTAAAGCAGACAAGCCATGCACCTCTGGGCTTATTGAGCCAGATCCTCATCGAGATTCTGTATATGGGCTTCAACCAGTTTCTCTGTATGCTCCAAAGGCTCGCAGTTTTAAGCGGGAGGAGGAGGTCTGTATTGATAAGCTGCTCCCATTCAACCACAATAGAAATGTACACAGGTACTTCAACGATTTGATTTTTCGGTGGAAGGAGCATTGGATTGCAAGGAAAGATTTTCTGTTATCCTTTGGGTGTCAGGATGCCAACCAAGTAACCTGCTACTTCAAAGCAGCTCCACTACATACTAAGAGGAGAAGGAGACCGTGCTGCATTTGTTCAGGGGCAGCGCAAAGATGTCTCAGTGGTAGATAAGTTTTTGACCATTGAGTTTCATCATAATGAGAACATTGCTGAGTTTGTTGACAAATTTACGATGGAAAAACGCATGTTAAATGAGGTAGGGACTCTGTCCAAAGACAGTGTAGGAATTGTGATGACCTCTGTGGTGAAGCCATCTCACAAACTTTACACCGCCATGGCTCCAGTTCTGCAGGATGAAGTACCCCTGATCAAGATTGTTCAATATTTGCGTCATCTATCCTCCACCTTTACTTCGCCCAATATGGATCAGACTACCTCAGCAGCCATTGTTGGGCCTTTTCTATATGGGTGAATCATCCCGCCCTGTTTTTCTTCCAAACTGTAATCCCCAGCCTTTTTACAACTATGCGCCTCACCCTCGCCGAGTTACACACAGCAGCATCTCAACTTCTGACCTTGCCTGCTTATGACAACCTCCAACAGTCCAACTATTGGCCTATGCCATCTTATGATAATTGGGGACGTGGACTCTATATGGTAAATTGCTTTGATTATGGATGCTCTGGGCACATTGCAACAAAATGCCCTGATCATCAAGTCCATTTCGTCCAGCAGGACCAGTAAGACCAGGAAAAGACAGAGCATAGTAGAGATAGGACCTTATACATCTACTATTATAACTTCAACTATCCCACCTGAATCTGACAAAGTAAACTCAGCTGAAGCCCCTCATAATGATGACGAGTTCCTATATCAGCAGCTGTCTGGAGAGGTAAATGTACTGACACGGGCACAAACAAAGGCCACGGCGAAATGAAAACCCCAGGAACAACCAAAGCCTTACGCTTGTCATATTCTTGAACAAATTTCGCTAGATGAGCCTGGAACCTCTTTGGATGCGCCTTCCCTGAAAGGAGTAGATGTCTTCCTTCTGGTGGACGCTATTGTTAAAAGTTGCCCTAAAGTCAGTGAGGCTTTTATGTAATTCCTTAGAAAACATAGCTTTTTTTAAATGGCCACGTATTAAACAGTCAAAAATATTCTTATTCTGAGTGTACATATTGTGACATTTTTGTGAATAAATTGAGTCTGTGCTTTAATAGATACGGGTGCTCCAGTTAACATAGTTTCCACCAAGTTGGTGGCAAAGTTGATGTTGAAACCTGATGTAGAACATCATGGTGCATGAAACTGCTGGAGCTGAAAGCATGGTCTCAGAGGGAGTGTACAGTGCGCTGCCCTTGAAGTTTGGGTCAGTTGCCGTTGTAACTCTGAGATAGTGTTACCAAACAGCAATTAAGACCTGTTAATTGAAACTGCTTTCATGCGACGTTTTGGGTCTGTCATTGACTTTATGGAGAAAACCTTAAAAATTTTGGGGCAGCGGATCTCAATTTATTTTACCTTCAGTGGAGTGATGAAGGATCCTGTGCATATGGGACACATCAATCTTTGCTTATAGTGACAGTGTAATCCCAGTTTGTTACCATTAGCTAAAAAAGAGGACCCAGGCCCTCCCCCACAGATATATGAATATCAAGGGCTGTCCCTCAGAGCCGCTGGGTCTATATCAATACCATCCGGGCACCAAGTAATAGTAAGCACTTAGTTAGAGGTTTAAATACCAACTGGACTCTATGGGGTGGTTATTGGGCCTTATCAGCAATTGCGACTTGAGCCCCATGTGGCTCCAGGTATTATAATGCTGGGACACAAAGAGATCAAAGTCTTACTAGCGAACCTACAAAAAGAACCATTGCAGGTCCACCAACATCAAATAGTGGTGTATCTACACTTGACCCCTGTTGAGGAGGTCCTTCAGTTTCATGAATTTAGGTCACTAGATGAATTTGGTTTACCCATCAATCCACAGCCTAGTGTAATGGCAGTGGTTCCGTGTGAAATTTTAACAGTATTATGAGAAGAGAAGAAGAATCAGGCTATGGCTTTTTTGAAAAGTATCAAGACGTCTTTGCAGCTGATGATAATAACTTAAGTCACTTGTGGTGTCCTCTATCAGGTGGACATCAGGGAATACCTTGTAATTGGTCTTGGCCAATCTATCAGTTGCAGGTTGTGGAAGAGTAGTTTCAGATGAAATAAGGAAGCTACTTGAGCAGGATATGCTTGAGACGTCTAAGAGTCCCTGGGCTTCGCCTATATCAATTTTAGATAGGACGTCACAAACTGGTATTAATTGACTACAAAAGCTGAACTTTGTCACTAAAAAAAGACTTTTATCTGCATCATATTGATGATGCTTTGAACCGACTGGGTAGTGCTTGCTATTTCTCAGATATGGACCTCATTTCATGGTACTGGCAGATTGAGTTGCATGCTGCGGAACAAGAAAAGTGTGCTATGATTACCTCCAAGGGTTTATTTCATCCCACCCATATGCCTCAGGGGCTGTGTAACGCCCTGGCTACGTTCCAGAGGGCTATGGACACTATTCTAGGTGACCTCAAGCTATCATGTGTTCTAATGGACCTTGATGAAATTAATGTCTTTTTGTGGATGTTCTCAGAGCACCTCAATCATTTATAAGAGGTATTCCGCTGGCTTGCAGTGGCCAACATCATAATCAAGCCCCGCAAGTGTCACTTCTTTAAAGATCAATTAGAGTACCTTAATTCGTGATAAATGCTATGAAACTCAGACCACACCTATCCAAGATAGAAGCCATCTTAAAAATGACCCAACCCAGTACCAAGCGGGATATACAAGTGGTTTAGCATGGTTGGGTATTATAGACAGTTCATCCCCAACTTCAGCTGCATAGGAGCCCCTCTATTCAAGATTCTACATAAAGATGCTGCTTTTGAATGGACGGAATGGTGGCAGAGTGCCTGATCACCCTTTCTGGGCACGCGTCAAAAATGGCCATGCCATTTGCCCCTTGTGCTTCGATCTTAACCACTTGAAGTGCAAGTCCCCCATGGTTGCCACTTCCACCGCATCCGCCACTCAGGGCTTGGGCGCCACCCCAGTGGCTGCCTCACCCCAATTTTTCAAATGGGGCTCAATCCTTCTGCCCCCAACGTCAGGGAATTCTGGCGCTGCTTCCAAAGTGGAGGCCAATCAAAATTTAAGATAATTTAAAGTTTGAAAATTTGACCAGATTATGGAATCCTGAGTCAATGGCTGAACCAGTTTCAGTTGAGCTGCCATGGTCAACAGCACATGGCCAATCAGCTCCAGCCACAGCCCCAATTCCTGTGGCTGGCCCAGCGCTGGCTGAATCCAATCCATATGAGGCTCTCAAATGGATTGATGAGGATGAATGTCTGTTCCACGTGAAACTGTATTTTTCTTTGGAGGAGTTCTTTGTTAACCCTCCCAAATTGCGTTCCCACCATATTCATCCAAAAAATGAGTTTCCTGTTTATAGAAATACTGACACAATGAAAGTTGTGGCTGCAGCTGCCCAAGCCAACACCCTCCTCTGCCAGCAACTCCATGGGGCAACGGAGCCCCTTGTTGAGTGTATTCCTATCTCCAATTTTCCTCGTGATTTTGAGGAAGATGCGAAGTATGAAATTGAGGAGCTTGCTTTTGGAGTGAGCTGCACTTGCATCGATGCAGCAAAAGCTTCTCTTTTTAACCCCAAATATCCTGAAACCCGCCGGTGCATCAAGTCATTTACTTGTGTGCCAGCTCTCATCATTTTTGCTGAGCATCAACTTGCTCAATATGTTGAGGCGATAGACACCGCCAGTCTCATTAATGAAGAAAACCCCCAAATATACCTCCTTATGCCCCATGTTGCTGATGCTCCCACCCCAATGCTGTCCGCCATGGTCCGCCAGCTAAAGCAGGCACCGGACAAAAGTTTCCCCAAAGCCTCCTCGCCATCTGATATGGCTTCCTAGGCTAATAACTTAGGGGCTATATTAGGATTTTTTTAATTTATGATAATCCCTTTTTTTGGCCCATTTGCGAATAAAGATGCGTGGCGGCTCCCCCTTTTTGGGTTGGGTACCACTAGTACTAAAAAAAGGAATGGTGGCAGAGTGCCTTTGATATTCTCAGGATGACGTTGGTTAGTACCCCAGTGTTGCAATATCTTAAATTTAAGAAATAGTTTATCATTATGACAGATGCCTCTCTTTCTGCTGTGGGAGCGATATTGTCTCAACTGGACGATGAAGGGATGGAGCACCCTGTTGCTTACTGCAGTTGGAGTTTGATTTTCCACAAGAAGAATTACACTGTGACGGAGCAGGTGTGCTTAGCTGTGATCTATGCATTTAAGCAGTTCTTAGTATACCTTAACAGAATAAAATTCAAGGTCATGACTGATCATATGTCGTTGCATTGGCTACAAAATCTTCATAAGCCAGAGGGACGCCTTACTAGATGGACCCCCAAGCTTCAGGACTACAATTTTGAAGTACTTTACCTTCCTGGTGCAAAGCATCAGAATGCTTATTGCTTATCTTGGCTACCTATGATCATGATAATGGCAGATCGGGCAATTTGTTGTATAAAAAATGGTCAGTGGTAGATCTGCGGATGAACCACCTCAAATTATTTGGGCGCTAGATGGGATGATGGTCAATATGGTCTGGAAAATCTGTGAGTTATACAAGTGGATCAGTGACTTTACACTACGTTTTCTATAAACCTCCACTCACCCAGCCATTATTTGAGTGCGTATAAGGCAGTAGGTCACAAAGGGTTATGCAAAATGTTACAATTCTTTCAACTGCGCTACTATTGGAAGAGTATAAACTTCAACGTTCTTGAAATGATTTCTTGTTGCCACCAATGTCAAATAGAAAAAGCCATTCTGCCATAAGACATCCTATTGGTTAGTGATACCCCTGTTAGCATGGCACATGGTGTCCATTGACATTGTGGGCCCTTTACCAACAGGCTCAAATCGCTCCAAGTATATCTTGGTAGCAATAGACCACTTAACCAGGTGGGTAGAGTCAAAAAAGATAAGAGATTTGGGGGAGGTCTTTGTTGCCAAGTTCATAATGGAATGAATAATCCAATGGCATGGCTTTCCACAGTTCATCCTCACTGACAATGAAACTCACTTCACCTCACATATTCTACCCAAGTTGAACGAACTAATGGCCATCCGTGGTGCTCTAACAACCCCATACCAATCTAAATCTATTGGAATGGTTGAAAGGGTTAACATAACGCTGGTTAATATACTCAGGAAGCTGGTGATGGATAGACCATCATATTGTAGTACCCTCTTTTTCACAGCCGTTTTCAATTATACCATCAGTTACCACTCCGTGACTGTCAAGAGTCCTTTTCAGCTGCTTTACTGAAGGCATACCGCCCCTACCTGCATTACTTTACTCCTGCATAGAGGACACTGGTGGACTAGATCTGCACCATTACTTGACCAACCTGGCGAACACTTTAATCAAGCTGCAAACTGAAGCGTATTTTTTCAGCTTGGCCATGAAGATAAAGAATCAGGCCACTGATCAGATACAGCGTAGTGGGCTATCCCAGTTCAAAGAATAATAGATTGTTATATTTTACAACAAGTATATGTTTGGTCAAAAGCATAAGTTTTCCAACATCTGGATTGGTATATGTAAGATAATTAAGAAAATGGGTGTCAACGCCTAGACTATCAAGGACCCCACAAGTGATCAAATTGTTAATTAAGTGCACACGCAGTTTCTTCAGGCGTATAGCAATAGGAGACTTATTGTCCAGTCAAGGGGTGGTAATATGGATTGTTGATATGACTGAATGATAAGCATCAAGTATCTGTGGCGAATTGATTAACATTCATCAAAACCAAGTAATAGAAGATTATTTATTATATTGCCTCAAAATAAGGAGATAAGGCGATTTCAAATACAAGGAAATTGGATTCTGCCAAAGCCTCTCAGTTATGAGGCTAAACCAATTAAAATATGACGGTGAAGGTCAGCCTAAGCCCATGGGTCAGAAGTCAACCAAAGTCATGAATATACAAGCGTGAAGAGAAGTCTAGAGGAAGGAGGTTTTTTGTAAGAAGAAGAAGGGATCGCGAGCAGAAGGAATCTGCTATTAATATTAAAATATTATAGTTTTATCCTAAGCTATTGCTTTGTGTTATTATCAAAGTGACCACGTTTATCTAAGGGACCGGCGATCTCCATAATGTCAGTCCTTTGCTCAGTGGGCTTAACCCTGTGCACACCTTATGGTGTATACTAACTATACCGCTAATTTTATAACAGGTAGCCTCCTCCATTGTACTTTCAATAACAAAAAATGATGTGATGCTCTTGACCAAGGATAACCTTTCTTAAGAGATAGTTTAAAGTTAGAGCTAGAAGAAGCAGACAGAGTGTTAATACCTGGCTCAGCCTATGGCTGGGTTTGAGGACACTGTCTCAGTATACTCATGTTAAGCTCTTTGGTAAAAATGTCCATTTTCCAAATCCTCCTTTATTTTACTATATCATTGGTCAAGGGAAGCTGTACTAGCCTTTTATTTCATCTGAACTTTAAGAGCTAAAATTTTATCTAACTGTTTCTGATTCAACTCCTTAGCTCAAAACAAGTTTTTAGCCTATTCAGACGCTTAATGGTGGGTAAAGTAAACTCTTGTATGTTTTCTATCACCTCATTTAATATCTCTAAGGTAACTTTAGGCTTTTCATAATAAATTGGGTAACTCTGAACCCTTAGGAAATTTGTATCAATTGCTTATGAAAAGCTTTGATAATTGCTAATATGTCATCCTTCCACAGTTTGTCAGAACCTTCAGCGTTTGGTATAGTAGCTCCAGTGGAGAAAGTTAGCCCTTATGCTCCATCAAAGGCATGGTCCCTCTAGGCCCTTCAGGTCCATATGGCCCTTGAGGTCCTTCAGGAGCGAGGACACTCATGCCCTTGAGCTCCTGAGGTTAGGGTAGAGTTTTGACGTTGTTGCTGAAGTCCCTTGATTAGAGCCTCTAATTGGTTCAAACGTTGTACCTGATTTGATCTCATATCTGTAATATAACCTGCAGATTTGGAGGAAATTTAATGCATTAAACCACATACTTCAGTAACTACCCCCTGCAACTGGCTGGTAAGGTGGTTATTAATATAGTCCTAAATTTCAGAATCCAGTAGGTTAATATGATTTTTGACATCATTAATGAGGCGCCAATTATTAGTGGTTTTATCATAGTTATACTGGAAGCGTGAAGAAGCGGCTTTTAAAACCAAGGTTAGAGTTAAGGTACCTGCATTAATCTTAGCTGACATAACACCTCTTGATGGTGCAGACCAATAATTGGTTGAGGTGATGAAGGGTGGTATGCACATACAAATGAAGGTAGGGTTCTATCAATTAGCAAACTTGTTAGTGGCGAGGGTAGCAGAACCACAAAGTCTCATCATATAGGAAGGTATTGTAATAGTTTAGAAATATCTGGATTAGCCTATTATCAAATATAATCTATCCAAGAGCTGTTGGTTGGTACACTGAGGTTGTCAGACTGTAAGTTATATTGATTGCGGTCTGGAACAGGCTGACTGAACTCAAAGGTGGTCCAGAATTCCAAACTCTCAAGTTATACAGATGGTATTAACTATTGGGATATTATAATCCCTATGATAAAACTTCCAATTCCATTGGAGGGGTGGAGATTTGGTTTTTAAAACTATTGTCCATAATCTAGTCCAACGTTCTCACTTTTTACAGCTCAAGGCTACCTGTAGAGAGCATCAATATTGCCTTTACTGACAAAGTAAAACTGAATAAATTTTTTGGGGGTGCTAGAGGTGTCCTGTTTAAACTTTTTATATTTCTTTGGGATGGCATTAGGTAGCAGGATAATTTCTAATAGGAAATGGCTAGTCAATTTTACTTCAGTAGGATCAACTAAATGTCAACTATCTTGGGTCATGACTTCTAACGCTATTGTCAAGACTAAGAAAAATTTGTATATAAAATACACTAGATAAAACTAGGGAAAGTATTGGAGCTAACTTTATTAGGTTAAAATCCCTAATAATTAAAGGGTGCAAGGGAGCCTTATAGTGTTGTAAGCGTCTGAGTCCTCTTTAATCAGGAACTTAACTTCTCATACAGTAGGAGGGTTGATCAGCAGCCATCTCCCTACGTTGACATCTAGTTTATCAGGATTCATTGTTCTGGTGCTTCTCAATTGTGACTATGGAATTTGAGATGTGGTTTTGACTAGGTTGTCAAATGGGTGGCCTCATTAAGATCAAAAATTTTCTGCCAATTCTTATACCCCATCGATTAAATCATGACATTTGGGGTATAGACCTATTAAACAACATTTTATTTGGTTAAGGAAACTCAATCCCAGATGGTGAAATTCAGACGTTCATTGTTCCAATATTTCTTTTTTAATTATTCTCCACCATTAACGCCAACAGTTATTGTTGGTAAAACACAAATTACTTATACATTATCCTGAAGAATTACATAATTAACAACGCACTTGGCAGATTATAAACTATTGCTCATTTTTTAACAACTGCAAAATTATCTCTGAGTGAAGTACCTAATAATTAAATGGCCGTTATGTAAGACGGTACTAAAAACAAAAATATATATAATGTTAATAAACACAAAGAACGATTTTGCTTATATATAAAGTCTAGGTGTAAACTAGCTAATGTAACAGACAAAATTTTCAAGTTGTTTTACATATTGATAAAAAACATAAAATTATGTTACTTATGGATGAAAGTTGTATAAGGCATACTTAGCATTTTATCTACTGACATGCTTTGATATCATCATTGTACTTTGTCATGTAACTTCTAATAGAGAGATGACTGGGATGATTAAATTAATTAAGAGATGGTTGTAATAGCTTGATTACAACTGTTAGTGACAGCAGGCAAATAGCTGATAAATGGACTCAAGGTTCGTCTAATTAATAAAAAATCATACAGCGTTTAGTTATGGTAGTTAAAAAAATATAAATTAATACATTGTATGTGCAAGTATATTTTTTTAACATCCTTCTTAAAATCCACTTACTAATTAAAGTAAATTGGCACAGATATTCGTGATATAATGCTTATATAATTTTTTAGCTATTTTAATTAGTATGATGATATTAGATATGAGGCTTATATATTACTAATTCTAGTTATAATTCATCTAGTTCATCTGATTGGTCAAATACATATTAAACTTACTTATCGCCTTCTAAAATAATATCTTTTCTATTTAGTTTACTATTAGTCAACCATATTTTAAGTTCAATGATTGCTATTTACAATACTTCTTATAATTAGTTAAATCATTGGTCAAATATACGCTAAATTTAATAATTTACATATATTTTATTTAACATTGCAACCCTATGATATCATACCATTGCCTGGTTTTAACACTCCCCCAGCCATAAGATATATATCATGATAATTATCTATAAAAATGTCATTCTAGCTCACTACTTTTTTGTGCATACTATAACATCTAAAACAATTCCTCCTCTTTTAAATCTAGTTGATTATTCATATTTTCATTATAATTGAGTTTATCAGTTCCTTTAACATTTTATGACCAAAGTTTCTTATTTTTTACTTTAATGTCTTTATTTATTATAATCAAATTTTTAAGTTAAAGTATACAACGTTCAATGCCATTGTGCTAGAGATATTTAATGTTGACAATTTGACGCCTGCTGCCCATGTGAGGTTGTGGTGCACCGCCTCATGGCACCTTTCAGCCGCTGCTGAAGCATGCCTGAGATTGCTCTGCTAGTCCCCAAATCCTACTGGGTACTTAGTGCCCTTTGGGAACAAGCCCACCACCTCAAGAGCTCCCAGGAGGTGCTTAAAGACCCCTGGTGTTCCCCCAGAATGATCTTCGCTTTGGCCTTTGGGTCAAGTATGGTAACCTAGTCCCTTAAGAGATCAGCCATCATCAAGATGGGTCATGGTGTATTTAAGATCTCCAATTTTATAGATTTCCGGCCCTAAAAGAGATTTTGATCTTGACTTCTTAAATGAAGCTGAAGCTGCAATGGCAGCTACCATCCCCTGATATATAAGGAACCCCCATCCCAATCACTCAAACCCAATTGCCACTGATACCACTCTTGTGGTTCAGTTTGCAGGCCTCCTTACCAACTTCCACTTGAGGTTTTACATACAGAAATTGTCGCCACTTTTTATAATATGGTTCCAACCTCATTTTACAATTTGTGGTTTATAACAGTTAACCCGCCTTGAGTGCCCTTGCGCCTTATTGACTATATGGCCTGTTTTAATTGACATGCCTTCTCATCTCTCTCTCAGTATTATCTTTTCTGCCCTGACCATCCATTGTGGGCAAATGTAGATGGAGGGCGCACTTTCTGTCATGCTTTTTGAATTAAACCATTAAAGATGGCACTGCTCCTCCATTGCCTGACAGTTCCCTCATAATCAATTCCTCTCAAGGTGAGCCCATTGCTGGCCTGATTATGTGTTTCATTTAGGGCACATTTCTCCCTCCTCCCCTCCCCACCAAAAAGGTAGCTACTGTTTCAAATGATTCAGCCAACCAGGAGCCCTCTCACCAAACCTATATCCTGAAACAACCAATCAGGGGTCAGAATGGACTCCAATTAATTCTAAAAACTTCACCTAGAAACTTCCCCAACCCACCCATAGATTCATAACTTATCAGATTCAACTAAAATACTTGGGATTACTTGGTTGAGGTTGATGAAATAGGAAATTTATCCCTGAATCCAAATGGGCCAGTCCTCCGCTCTTTGAAATGTAACTTAATGCTGATTATGTGGCCCAAATTTCAACTCGCCATTATGTGCCTCACCATGATGCCGTCCCACTCAAAAGTGACCACCAACTAGCTTAAGAGGCAATTACCTCTCCTAAATGTCACCCAACCCACAAATACATTGTGAAATCAGGTGATATATCAGCTGTGGGCCTGCCATCTCCTGTCCCCCTAGCACCATGCTCCTCAAGAACAAGAAAGAACACCTTCATTACTATCAGGTGGCGCATACAGTTATTCAGAAAAATGTGGTAGTCAAAAGTTTGGCCTAAAGACCCACATAACCTGTAGTAACCTCGCAACCATCAACACCATCCCTATAGTATGTCTTGAGGCTGAGAATGCCATTACTAACTAAATATCCATCCTCCTCGTTGCATACACTGAGTTGCAAGCGCCTCTCTGCTACTTCAACTCTCATTTTCCATGATGCGCCCACACTTTTGCTCTCATCTTGGTGTCATTACCTATCCCTCCAGATAGGGATGAATGGCCTCCTATATCTTCCTTCACCCTCTGCTATGGTCATATAGCAGTTTTTCTCTTCCAGCTTAGTTAGTGCTTTGTGTGTCTTGTGTCAGTTTGAGTAATCTGTCCATCTTGTTTCATTTTTTTATTTTATTTAATTAATAAGCTCTTTAAAGCTTCATAATATCAATCCTCTGGTTGGTGTATCTCAAAAAATATAATAATATATGAATACAATTGTTGGGCCGCCAGGGAGGAATCATTGGCGGCACAATCATCTGAAAGAAGGACTTCAAAGTTAGCAGCCTTGGACGAGATGTTTTCCATTAAAGTAAATTAAAATAAAGTAGATAAGATAAGATTTCTGATGGGAAGTATTTTATTTATAATAATCTAGCACTATTTATAGTGCTTCAAAATATAAGGATAGGAATAGGGATATTTAAGGGTAGTGTCATGGGACCTGTAAAAAAGTCCCAATACTAGGATATGTGGGAATAGATAAAGAGTGGATAGAGATTAGATAACAAATAGGAAATGTACATCTTCCCCAAATTCAGCATAATCTGGGAAAAGTCCCAAATTCAATATTCTAGTTGATCAAACTCCATTCTTGAAATTATTGGGCCATCTGAAAATCATGCCCTTCATTTGATTATAATGATTTTCCCCCTGGACAAGACTTTCTCCTAATCCATGGAGAATCCCAACAACAATGCTTAAAGTTCCACTATTTAAGACCTTAACAATAACCTGATAACACTAGGTACTATCTATTTGGGTTATCCATGTTTAAGTGCATATTGTGCAAAAGCATCTAATTGAAACCACAATTTCGACTCATTCCAATTTATTTAATTTATACACTGATTTTGAAGTATAGTGAAACTTAAATAATGCCATATACTCTCTTGTTGAAACCCAGTGGGACTCATAAATGGGCATTGATCATTATATCATTTAGTTTTTAGGCTTAATAATTAGAAAGTGTATGAGCTAAATATAGACTTATGGCAGTTATGAGTTAATTAATATTATTTATGTTGATAAATTGGGAAAAATCAAGGGGTTAATTGAATCTATCAGTATTGATAACCTTCTCAAAGAATTAATTATTTAAGTCAAACACAAAAATATAACAGCCTGGGTAGCTTGAATGAGGATCCAAGCATCTTATTAATTAGCTGGGGTAGGTGCAGATTGGTGGCTTGGGGGAGTGCAAAAAAATAATTTATGAGCGCAGAAAGGTTCTATGATCAATAATACATAAGATTAGGAATTTTCGGATTACTAACCTTAAATTGAAAAAAAAACTAAATTATTGGTGAACTAATTTGAATTTATAGATGGCAAAGTCGCACAACCAGAGCTCATTGAAGGAGCGTTGTCAAGATTGGCAAAATCATTTGGGTTGCTACCAAAGCTTCTTATGCTATTCCATTTCTCCCTCATGCTAACCTAGATTTATGTCAAAGTCATTTTGGGGAGCCAGTACATCTATTCCCTTAGGGTTGGACTTAATCAACCAAATCCAATCTCTGTCTTAAAGATAGTTTTTTGTGAAACATCTCTGTCAGCACTGTTGATAAAAAGGTCTAAGCAAAGGAACAGACTTCAAAGCTGCTTGGATTTGGTTTGTGGTCTTCAATAAAATATAGTAGAAGTGCTCGAACTATCAGGATAATCAATAATTCTAAATAATCTCAGTAAAAGTCCTAGTAATAGGAGACTTATTTATATTATATATAAGCAAAAACAGATACTTTCTGTATTTGAAGCTTCTGATACTTATAAGGATCTGGGGGTTAACATCGATGAATCCCCCCTTGGGTTGGGACCATCTAGTACTAAAAAAAAAAAGGATCTGGGGGTTAATCCGTCCATGATGTTCCCTTTTGGACAGAAAATCATTATCCACCCTAGCTTTAAGAAGTGAAGGAGTATGAGAAGATTTACTTTGTGCTGTTGTAGTCTGTCATAAATAGTGACTTATTTCCTGGTGTTGAACGCCCCTCTGGTAAAAAGCAAGCAAGCCCTTGGAGTCAAGGCCTGAACCTCTAAAGGTAACTGATGCCTTCTCTAAGATCATTGACCAGAAATAGGTTCTGGATTTGCCAACCAGGGCTGAGGAAAACAGCCTGCCAGAGGCAGAAAACTTGTTGGAAATTGACCCTAAAGTCCATAAAATCACGCATTAAAAAGTTATGGAATTTGGCCGAATTTATTTGATTTTGATTTTGTTGAATAAAAAAAATTAACAGCTCAGATCAGGTTTCATTAACTGTTTTGAAAACGTCCTGAATCTCCTCTTTAAAATCTCAGGCCCAAGCTGAGAAAGGCTTTTCTTTTTTTGATAAAAATCTAAATTAATACTGGCTTTTCTTTCCTGTAACAATGATATCAGTTACTAAGATCTGAACAAAACTGAAATTTTTGATAATCACACAGGTGAGATGAGCGAGTTCAACAAAACCCAACTAAACTGGGCAAAAGTCATATCAGGCAATGGGCAAAACGGTGCACCCAAGGGCAAAAAACGCCCTGGAGGAAGATTGGGAGCCAACGCCACCAAAAAGCCCCAAACCCAAACACCATCCGGGTTTGTGGAGTTCACCACAAAACAAAACCAATATATGGAAATAATGTACGCACAGCTTTTAATGAAAGTGGAACATGGGCTTTGACTTTTTCTTAGGGGTAGATTCCCCAACTCTGTGGGAGAAGGTAGATGAGGCACAGGCCTCCCTCTTTCCCCACGTGGTGTATGTTACCACCCACACCATCCACCACAGCTGGATCAATATGGGTTTTGAAACTGAGGAAGATGCATGCGCCATGGCAAAAGTCTGTATTGAGATTGCCCTCCCCAAGGGCAAATGAATTGTGCGCACCACGTGCACCAGATGGAACAAAGCAGATACTTTGTTCATCTTGTTTAACTCTCTCCCCACCAACCTCCCCGCAAAATAATTGGGGGGAACTTTGAATCAGCCTTCAGAGCTACAGAGAAATCAAACAACTAGAATTACAGAGATTCCACCTGATGCTGAACCTGTGCACAGGGAAGGCAATCTCCGTGATCAACCCAGTCCCTGACGTGGCCACAGACCTAACCAAAATCCCACGCACCACAATGTTTCACCTCCCAGATGGTGGAGTGTCAAAACCTTTCTGCGTCACACCAGAATGCGCACCGCCCATCTGCAACCATTGCACTGCACTGGGGTACAAGGAACATGCGTGCCCTGTGAAGGAGGTCATCTTGGCCCCATACTTTTGTGATGACGCTATGGATGAAGATGAAGAGACCTTCAGAAAAATAGTCAACGCCAACCACTCTTTCCTCTGGGGAGAGGATAAACACTATGTCCTCATAGACCCAGTATCACCCAAATTATGCAAGCAGGTACAGAAGGCCTGCAAGTGGGCAGCGGCCAAGGCCACATCACTCGCAACCTACTACATTGACCCAGACCAAATCCAGATGGACGGAGAGGAAATTGGCCAAACCAGCCAATAAGAACAGAATACCAAAGCTGAAGGAGCCATGGAGGATATTGACCAAGCCAAACATCCAGATCAGACAACCCACGCTGAAAATCTTCTCAATAATATGACAGAATTACCACGTGATCTCAATCAAATAAACTTGCCTGGACAATTTTGACTTCACTATAGGCGAGACAACAGGGCCCAGAACTTCAAAATCAAACCCCAAAACATCAGAAACCAATCAGCGCACTAATCCAAATCAAAAAAAATCACATGCAGAAAAGCTTAGTATAATCCCTAAATCCAACAAAACCTGAATGAAATCATCACAAGATAAGGAGCTGGAAAACGCCTCAGAGTGAACTGGCCCAATCACACAGAGAAAGTCCAAGGAAATGAGCGGGGGATTAGGGATGGAGGGCCCACCCAACTGCTCCTGAGGCGCCGCAGGCACCTCAGTGTCAATAGGGATGCTAAACATCGCAGGAGCCAGGGCTCAAGCATCCTGAGCCAAAAAGCTGGACTTCCTGCACAAACCCCTTTAAGACATCTTGGACATACAAGAAACCCACTGTCTACAGGGGGAAGAGGGATCCTGGTCAGCCAGGTTCTCACCTTCCCAATTGATATGGACGTCTCACTGTGGGGTGGTCATCCAAAATAACATAAATTAAAAATTGTTGAATACTCCTTGTATCTGCACGGCTGTGTTCTAGCTACAATGATCGCAAACCAAGAGGCCACAATCTCAATAGCCTTTACCTACGCACCGTGCACTGCAATTGAGAGGAAACAATTCCTTGAAGCCATCCCGATGCTCAACCTCCCACCAGAAACCATCCTGCTGGGCGATTTTAACTTCTGGGACAATCCCACCTCAGACTGATGGCCCAACCCCAGGGGATACCCACCAATACACATTGAGTTCTGCGCAATGAAGGCATCCCTTGGTCTGTATGACACCCTACCTCCCAGGTCTCCACTCCTCCCCACATGACCTGCCCCAGCATACATGAAGGAACGCTCATCTCGATGAGCTGCATCAACCACATCCTTGTATAAAAATCCTGCCAATTGTTTATTTCTAACTTTATTACTAAAAAGATCAATTTCTCTGACCACCACCTATTCTCAGCGCAGCTCACACCAACCCACACTCAAATGTGGATGTCACCCTGGAGGAAGCTATACCTGGAGAATATAAAACTACCTGAAATTTCCAACTGGGTCGAGCACAAAGCTAGGAACCAAGAATTTGCAACCCCATTCGCATCAGATCCCATCAAAACTTGGGAAAAATTCATATTCAAACTAATAAACAAAACTCACCATATTGCTTCATGCAAGTACACCACGGATACAGCCACGATCAGGCGCACCCTGGTGGAACTAGACCACCTAGAACTAAACACCCCAAAGTCCAGTTACAGCCCAACTGGGGGCGCAATTGGGCGGAATTTCGCCTGCCTAAACGCCCTCATCCACGAACACTAACACAGAATTAAAGTATCATGGAAAGGTAAGCACATAAAAGAAGGCGAAACCTGTTCAGCGTATTTCTTCTGCCAATACCACTCCTGAGGCAATCTGCCCCAGTGTGCACAGGTTTGCAAAGCCAGCTGAACTGTGGCAACTGACCCAACGTTGGTCAAGGCAGAAATATACCGCTATTACACTGAACTTTATTGTGACACCCCATCTGACCCCCAAAAAATAAGAAAAATTTACTCACCACTGGAATAAAGAGTGCACCTCTGGACTACAGTCTCCTAAACCTGATAACGCAGGAAGAGCTCTGGAATACAGTACGCGGTGCACCGCGTAGGAAATGCCCAGGCCCTGATGGGATACCCTACGAAATTTATAAAACATATTTTAAACAAATCGCCACCCTCCTCCTAGCATCTATGAACCAGTGCCTGATGGAGACTCATCTCCTGCTTGGAGGCCAGGACTCCTATGTCATTACCCTGTTTAAAAAGGGCGACAGACTGGACCTGTCCAACTGGCGCCTGATTGCACTCTCAAACACTGACACAAAACTACTTACAAAATTCTAGCTACCAGACTAGGCACACTAGCCTCTAAAGCCCTATCACCCAATCAATTTGGTTTCACACCAGGGCGCTCCATCTGGTCTAATATACACACCATCGCCAATATATGCCAGTCCAAGGCGACTGGAGCCCTGGTATTCCTTGACCAGGAGAAGGCATATGACCGCGTTAGCTGGCCATACTTGAAGGAGTGCCTAAGCGCCTTCAACCTCCCACCCAGGTTCATTAACTGGGCGATGCTCCTCACAGAATCCGCCTCTATGGCTGTATGTGGCCCTGGCTTCCTAACTGACAAGATCGCACCCCGCAGAGGGCTCAAGCAAGGGGACCCCCTCAGCCCACTACTCTACAACTTCAGCTTTGATCCACTCCTCCGCGTTGCTGACTCACGCCTCATGGGCATAACTGCACAGGACCAGCCCCCAGTCAAGATACTAGCCTTTGCGGATGACTGCGTGACAGGTATAGCTAAAAGTAGTGACGCCTGACATCTGGAACGCACCCTAGAGGAATACTCCATTGTGTGTAATGCATTGCTCAATAAACGGAAAACATAAATAATCCTCCTTGGCAAATACATCAATAACTGGACCACATCACCCAAAACACACAACCACCCAAGATGAAAAAGCCCACTCATCCTACCCTTTGCATCACCCCCCACTACCACCCCTGTCCGCCACCTTGGGATATGGCTGGAAACAGGGGGGTATGCAAATGGGATGATTGAGAACAATCTATTACAATGGGTATCCAACTGCATTGCCTCACTCAAGGGAAGATCCCCGGGGCTAATGGGGCGAGTAGCAGTTGCCAACTTGCTCATCCTCCTGATGCTGTGGTTCCCTGCACATGCAATCCCCTTTTCGCCCACCTTCAAAACTCAATCCAAGCGCTCATCCAGGGCTGGCTGTGGCCTGGATCCCATTCATCTCTACGGGTGGAAACGCTATTTGGACCACGCTCCAGCGGAGGCATGGGCTTAATAGATTTCGAAAGCCATACCAACCACATCCTGGGCACCTGGATAGAGGAAGTGCTAACCCCAGACCTCCTGCATCAGCACTGGCCCAGGGCATTGAGGGCCAACTTCGCGCAGGCGCTCAAGATACCTAACCCACATAACCCATCCAGCCTACTAACATACCTCGCTAACTGCCCCAATGCAACAGGCCTGCATGGAACCCCCCTCACTTCAAACGCATCCTCCAAAACATCCGCCGCATGGGATAGGCCCTAGAGAACACTGGCACTGTGCAGGGAAGGGGACGACCCAGCCCCCACTTTAAATTAAGAAATCCAGTAAACCACCCCCAGAGAGACATGCTTTCTATGACCCTAATCAGTGCTAGAATCAACTACCTAGATGCTTTAAACATCCCCTACGACCTAGCCACACAGAAGGCAATATGGAGGATGACGCATCATCCACTTTTCCAACCGAGGGTAAGAGCCAACGCCTGGCGCTGCCTGAGAAGGACCTATAGAACGGCGGACCACACCCATTCCCTCCACACAACCTGTGCAGTATGTGGAGGGTAGGACTCCCTACACCACCTCTTAGAGAGCTGCCCCCATCCAGAGCCATATGGTGGGAAATTGCGCGCCTGCTTAAGATCCAAGATGACCAGGAATTCTCTCTCAAGGAGCTTCTCACGTTCTGGCTCAAGTCCCCAATTCCATCTACCCTCCACTCCCTAATGATAACCATTGCAATGTGGACAATCCACACCATTACCTTGGATGCGTTCAAGAGCACGGTCCCAACCATCCATGGGGTTATCAATAGGTTCCATATCCACTTACTGGAGCATTTCCAAGCCTGGCTCTATGGACTCATGAAGCTAAGGCAACAGAGGATCATAAAGTCATGGTTCCCACTCTGGTTCCTCCACATGGACCCTTTCCTCCACACCTGCTCCATAGCGGGGGAGACCCCCTCAGAGTAGCGCACTAACCCCCCCCCATACCTGGCGGTTCCAGCTGGCAACTGGGGTAACCTGTATACCCCAGGGTGCCCAAACCTCTCTAATCCTCGCTATTCTTCACTCCCCCTTTCTACACATGCATTGGTACTGCCCATCCCCTGGTCAGCTTGCCTCAGTTAAATAAAACATCCAAATTAATAGTGTTTAGAGTTTTTAATATAATTTCCCATACTTTTCTGTTGATTTTTATGATGAATACCTCTGTTGGAACCATTGTGATAGTCGTAGTCCTTTTCCTGCTCTAATCTAATTCTCAAGTTGGGTGCAAACTTGCCTCCCTCACCACGGCCTATTCCACTAACTTTACCGCGTCTTATTTAGCCGAGTTTAGCCGCAGTTCTTACGCTACCATCCCAGCTCTCAGGGACTTATGTCCCTGATGGTTGTTGTCAGTTTAGTATGCATTTTATATAACAAATTTATATGGAAATAAACCTGAGATCTCTTGGGACTTTTCTTCCTCTTGCTGGGTCAATTTACCTTGTTGTTACACCTTTTGCATATCGCTTTTCTTTCTGCAACCTCCTGAGCTCCAGTTTCACTGACATTATTTAAGAAAGAACTCAATTTACTTATGAGTTTTTTCTCCTGTTGAAAGAATATAGTTAGCCCAATCCTCTCAGAGTTGCCACCTTTTGAAGCAGTTCACTTGGCTGGTTCTGTTGTATCACTTCTGGCCTTGGTTGTTAACTTCTTCAGAGGGTGTGCTAAGAATGTGTGCGGCTCTCTTCACTCAATACGCTCATAAAGTGTGCAGTACCCGCCACTACCAGCCTCATTTTCCACTATTCACTCTATTCAAAATATAAAAAGATCTTCACCACTTTGTCAAGCCTTAGGGCCCTCCAGAAGTCTCAAGGAAAGAACTTAGCTGACTTTCTCCTTTTCCAGATACTGCTCCGTGAGATTTCAGAGGGATTTCACTAATGATTGCTCTCCGTTGGTGAGAATAATAGATCTCTTCTGGAATCTCTCCTAGAGTTGGAAACTTTTGATAAGCCCCACGAGTTTTCCCTGCCACCTTTAAGGACTATAACTCATTTGTACACTTGGCCCATGGAGACCTCAGTATGGCACAGTACTTGCTCCTGTTCCAAGAGAATGCATCAATGTTGAAATCTCTTGAACAGCTAAAAACTCCCTCTTCCACAAGTCCTTAGATAACACTGATGCTTCCCTTGGCATATGGGATAACCCTCCCCCCTCCTTATCTGGGACGTGCTCCGTCCTTGTATTACTGTTGTCCAACAGCCTCTGATCTTCCAATCCTAACTGTACCGCACAACTTTAGATCTTAGAGCTTGACAACTCCATCTCTGTGGTCACCATCAGGTTTCAGATCTCGTGGTGACATATCCAGCTGAGGCGCTAGCTGTTATGAGCACATCCAACCTGAACATAGAATATCCCCCTTCTATACTATAGTACCTCTTATACCCATTAGTGAGCTCGCTGGAAATTGAGAATGAAACCTCCATCATAGGTGGGGGTCTCCTCAAAACTGGCTTTGCACCGCTGCACTCCACGGAGTACCCTCTATTTGTCCCCAAAAGAAGAGGAGGTTAGTAAGTCTAACCCATTTGATTCAGAGCACTCACTTCACTCTAGCCATAGACCCTCAGTTGCCTTTTTAGAACCTATGCCTCCTGTACAACCTGTCGTCACAATTGGTCCTGTTTAACAACTCTTCCCTATCACTCCATAGTGACCTCACATGGCGGACCCTACCCAGAAACAGGTAGATATCCATGAAAAAGATGATTGTTAGGAACTCTTTTTGGCTTACAGCACCAAAAGCTTAGCCTTCCTGACTATTGTAGTTTTGTGAAATGAGGATTTTCCTCCCACCAGACATAGAGCATCAACCCCTTGGGTACAGATTTATATTGAATAAATTCTTGCGTTTGAAAAGGATTTAATTTGCTGATGTGCAGAACAGTATATAAAGGCATTATATTTTGTGTGAGAATTCATTTATTTGAGCAATATAATGTACACAGTAATTATTATTAGTATTGTAAATCAAAATTTAAATTCATAAAAGAAACAATATTACAAAAAATATCTAAGGAATCACAAAAGAAAATTATTAATATTTTTTGTGAGTGGGATATTTTTAAAGCAAGTGCATGACTCAGCGCAGTCATCAAATGTACACAAGGGGTTAAGCTACCCTACTCAAATTAAATCCCATGGGCAACTCACTGGTAATGTGAAGGCATATGATGTTGAATCCTCAGGGATACTCTAGATTATACTCTGCTCTCTGGGCTTAGAGCCATACTATCCTCCCTTACTCTGTAGAAAATAAATCCTCCTCTGCTTACTTCTTGTTCATGTCTACCTTCTCCTCAGCATGGAAGAAATTCCAAGCGCTAACTTTGGTAATACTGGTGCTACTGAAAACTTCATCTGTCAAGAGCTGGCGGAAGCCCTGGACCTACCCCTGGGTATTGGTCAGTTTGTGAAAGTTGTTGCATCTCATACCATTACGAGCTATCATGTATTATCATCTGTACCCTTTGTTGCAGGTGATGGATACTTTGTGGAGAGCTTCTCCTAGATTAAAAACCTCATGTACCCCATTATTCTGGGTGTTGACTGGTGGTGACAGTTTGACATCTTCACCAACCTCAAGGACTCTACCACACATGCAAATTTCCTGTAAGAGTAATGATTACCATCTGTTTCCTGGAAGAGAGCGCAATGGCGCTCCCTAGAAAGAGGTCCTCTCTCCTAAGGTGGCCCTAGCCTCTAGACAAATGATTGGCACCATGACTCCAGCACTTATCCTGCCTGAATGCATATGCGGATATGCTGACCTGTTTGATCCCACAAAGGCCCGCCCACTCACTGAGCACACCAAGTTTTACTTTGAGTTTAAGTTGACAGTGGACCTCAGCAAGATATCCTCTCCAATTTATCCCTTGTCCTTGAGTGAGGAGGCTTCCTTGGACGTTTGAATTGATGACATGCTCTATAAATATCAAATCTTCAAGAAATCCTCGCCGGAGTGCTCCCCCTCCTGTTTGTAGAAAAGTCTGATGGTTTACTTTATCCCTTCATTGATTATAGCAATCAGAACAACTTGACAGTGCCTGACACCCATACGCTCTCTCTGGAGCAACATATTGCCCGCTACATGGAGAAGACTAGTGTGTTCAGTAATCTGGACTGCCTTAACGCCTTTGACCAGATCTGCATTAAAGAAGGCCAAGAGTGGTTGGCTTCTTTATGTACATGGAAAGGCATCTACCATTTCAAGGTCATGCCGTTTGATTTGAAGAACGCCCACACCTGCTTTTTAGGTTCATTGGTGCTGTCTTGGGAGGCCTTATGTGAACCTTTGCAATTGCATACATGGATGACATACTGGTCTTCTCCATGGATGCATAATCCTACTCCCACCACCTTGTATCTGTCATGGAGTGACTTGCACAGGTGAATCTTGCTATTAAGGCTATCAAGTTTGAGTTCTTCCAAATCAATGACAAGCTCTTAGGAAACATTTTCTTCTCCCACGGGCTCATGATCGCCTCAGATAAGGAAGCAGCCATTTACAATTAGGCTACTCACTCATCTCTCACATAGTTACGCAGCTTCCTTGGGATGTTTAATTTTCTCAAGAAGTTCATCACCCATATTTAAGAAGTTGTCACCACTCTCTACACTGCCTCAGGGAAGAATATTTTCAGTTGGACCACAAAATGCAACGCCATGTTCCAAGCCATTAAGTCCATACTCTTGTCCAGCCCGGAGTTAGCACATGAAGAACCAGCCACCCCTTTATTGCCGCCATTGATGCTTCAAACATTGTGGTGGGAGCTGCTCGGTTGTAGGAGGGGAGGATGGAGTGGAACGTCCTGTTGCTTATTTTTCCAAGAAGATGACCCTGGCGCAGCTCAACTACACTATTTATTATAATGACTCGTTGCTGTTGTTGAGGAGGTATGGCACTGGCACCGCCATTTGCGTGGGTTTGAGTGGCCCTTTACTGTATGCACTGACCACAAGGCGTTGATGTACTACTGAGCCTCCAGGAAGCTATTCACTTGTGTGTCCATGTGGTTGGAAATCCTGTCAATGTATAATTTCCAATGCAACTTCATTAAGGGCATCCAAAACCTGTACCAGATGCCCTATCCTAAAACCCTTCATTCACCCCTGACCCAGCACTAGTTGACGCCCAAAATATCCAGGTGTTGATTAAGCGAAACAGGTGAAGGAGAGCCCACTATCCAACTCCCCACTCTTCTTATGATGGAACCTTTGGAAGGGAATACTGACACCCCTGCCCGCGTCAGTTTGTCCCAACCCCTGCTGGATGACTATGACAAATTAAGCAGGCCTGCCATAGAAATGGTGAACCCCTGGAAAAAGCTACCAGTTGCTAGATGGAGTTGTCCTCCATCAAGGCAAGTGGTGGGTACCACCTGTACCCTTAAGAGAGGAAGTGATCCGCGAAGCTTATGACCCTCCAGCTGCTGGCCACCCTGGAAAGGACAAGATGCTTGAGTTGGTTTGCCACTCCTACAGTTGGAAGGGTATTGCCACAGATGTGGCAACATTCACAAAGACCTGCATGACGTGTAACTGGTCAAAACCTAGTTTTTGAAGAGCTCTGAGCTGCTTTTCCCCCTCAAGCTGCAGAGGGCCCTTGGACATCAACGTCCATCAATTTTATCATGGAACTCCCCTTATCCCAAGGTTATGATGCAGTAACGGTTGTAGTGGTCCATTTTGCCAAGATGGCCCTTTTCATCCCCTGCAATACCACTATTACCTCCATCGAGAAAGCCCACCTCTTTGTGGACCACATCTTTTTTACACGGCCACCCTAAGGAGGTTATCAACAATTATGGCCCACAATTCTCTGCCAAGTTCTGAGAAGCCCTGTTATTCATCCTAGGCATCCGCCCCTGACACTCCACAGTCTTCTACCCTAGTCAGATAGGCAGATGGAGAGGGTGTACCAAGGTTTGGAGCATTTCTTGTATAGTTATTACAACGCAGAAAAGAACAATTGGGACTCTCACATCCCGCTGGCACAATTTTCTATAACAACCTTACACATGCCTCTACTGGCACATACCCTTTTTCACAAACTATGGGTACAACCCCCAGCTTCAACCTAAGTCTGCAGATTGAGTCCACCGTTGTTTCTGCCAATGTGCGCGCTATAGAGCTCAGATACATACACCAGGCAGTGAAGGGCCATCATATTACTGCTGTGAGGATCTACAAAGCATATGCTGACTGCAAGCGCCGTGAAGACCCTGAGTACAAGCCAGGCAACTTAGTCATGGTCAACACCAAGAACCTCCACCTGAAGCAACCATGTTGCAAGTTAGTCCCCAAGTGTGTTGGACACCCCAAGATCATCAAGAAGGTTGGCCTGCCTGCTTACCAGGTTGACTTACACCTTTCCGTCAAAGTGTTCAGCACCCTACATGAGTGCCTCATGACCCCTTTGATGGTCCCATGCCGTCTCACCCTGAGCCTATCATAGTAGATGGTGACCTCCAATATGAGATCAATGCTGTTCTTTCTTTCCGCCTATTCTGACACCACCTATAGTACCTGGTATTCTGAAAAGGTTTTTATGAGACTGAGAACAGCTGAGTATCCTGTCAAGACATGACCAATAATCAGGACTTAATTTGTGACTTTGATGCTAGATTACCTGATGCTGTAGGTCCTGCCACCCAAGCCTCCTTAGCTGCCATGAAGCTGCCTACACCCCACAAGAACTTTGCTTGGCCAATATCCCCTCAGGCAGCGTAGACCCCCATCCAAGGGCGGAGGGTGATGTCGGATTTAGTGACATATTTTCTGGTGTTTAACGCCCCACTAAAGCAAAGTCAATTAAGCCCTTGGAGTCAAGGTCAGGACCTCTAAAGGTAACTGATGACCTCTCCAAGGTCATTGACCAGAAATAGGCTCTGGATTTGCCAGCAAAGGCTGAGAAAAACAGCTCACAAGAGGAAGAAAATTTGGCGGAAATCAACCCCAAAATCTGGAAAATTATGGCTTATAAAGATATGAAATTTGACAGATTTGTAAAATTTCAATTTTGTTGTTAGGTGAAAATTTTACAGCTCAGATCAGGTTTTGTCAATTGCTTTGAAATCATGAATCTTCCCTTTAAATTTTAGGCCCAAGCTGAGAAAGGCTTTGCTTTTCTCAGAAAAACAGTTAAGTTTAAATATATAGTTTAGGGTTTATTTTTATAAGTTTACCCATACTTTTATGTTGATTTTCATAATGAATACCTCAGTTGGAACCATTGTGATGGCCAGAGTCCTTTTCCTGATATGGTCTAATTCCCAAGTTGGTTGCAAATCCACCCCCACACTGTGGCCTATTCTGCTGACTCAGCCACATCTTATTTTACCACGTTTCATCACAGTTCTTATACTACCATTCCAGCTCTCAGGGACTCATGTCCCTGATAGTTGTCGTCAGTTTAGTATGCATGTTATATACCAAATTTATATGGAAACATAATCAAGGTTGCCTGGGATGTTGCTTCCTCTTGCTGGGTCACTTTGCCCCGTTGTTACACCTTTTGCATAGCACTTTTCCTACTGTGACCACCTGCGCTCCAGTTTCCCTGAGGTATCCCTTACAATGTTCTTTACTATGATGAATCTAGTTGAAAATACATAGCATGAGGCCTACTATTGCACTGTGCTTCCTAAGGGTAAAATATTTTGAGCTCTTTTTATTATTTAGGGTAAGCCAAAATATTATACTGCCAAGTTTTGGCTAAATTAATTAAAAGATAATGTACAAACTATAGACTTTTGCTTTCTCTCTAGACCAGCGGTATAATTTATCTAGGTATACTAAAGCTATAAAAGTTAGACTTTACATAGTGATGAAAGGTCAAAGCCCTAAATCTGTCTGAGGTAAAAATCAATTTATATATAGAACCTAGTCTCTTCAAGTTGAGCGCTGAATGAACTTTTTTCCAAAGATGCTTAATATATTACTTAACCCTTTCTCTACTGCTTAAAGTAGCACTTTACTTACTCACATTGTATCATGAGCTTATAAGCTGACTTTCCAATGTTAATTGCCAATTTGACAGCAATAGCTAAAAAAGTTATACTCTGGTAAACCTGGAACTCATTTATATAAGCACAAAAAAGCCTACTTAAATATACCATTCAGGCACAAAGAAAACTATTAAATATGCAAGCCCATCTGGTAGGTTTCTAAATCGGGCAAGCACTATTGCATGATAAACTGAACTTATATCTTGTCAAAACTTAACTCCATACCTAGTTTGGATAACAGGACTTAGTTCTAACTTGTAGAACCCTTTGCTAATATACCAGTTATAAAAACTTAGCATCTCAACATAAATCCAGACTTGGCCATTAGTTTCAAGCAATACTTCGTGGACTATATATAGCTTATCTGTTGAATAAATATAAGGTTCCATATAATAGATTAGGGTAGTGGGTGAGCTACTTGAATGGAGGGATACCGGTGAGGCCAGGGAGACCGAAGGCCAAGTTAAGGTTTTGGATGGCCTGGGTAGCAGCCCCCTTGAGCAGGTTATCCAAGGTTGCGACCAGGACGGCCCGGGACCCATCTTCGGCGACGGCGAAGCCACCCACGTGGACGCCATGGCGGTTCTGGTTGTCCTTGACCAGGGGGATATCCCGCTGAACTCGGATCAAGCCGTGAGGCGCGTAGGTTGCAGCGTAGAGGTCGAAAAGGGATTGGGAGGTGAATTTGGAAGCGGCCGGGAGGGGGACGGTGATCGTCAGCGTGATCCCACGGAAGAAGGACGCAACGTGGGGCGTAAAATAGATGGGTGCCTTTAGGTGGCGGCTGGCCTCCCCTTCATGGATATGGCCTGATAGGGCATAAGGGATCAGGTTATCCCGCAAGATCTCGGGGTCGTTCTTGGGGGAGGGGGTGGTGCCAGCCCCCGAGAAACCCGAGATCCCAAACACAACGGGCCGGCCGGGAAGCTGCAGCCCCTGGCCAATAATGGCGTCGAGGAGCGGCTTGAGCCCCACTTGGCAACCCGTTGCGTAACACCCAGGGTTGGAAATGCGGGTGACGGCAGGTCGACTTGAAGCGGCTTGGCCAGAGAAAGGGTAAAGCTCAGGCAGGCCATACCACCACCGACCTGAAGCATCAAAGCGGTAATCGGCACTGAGGTCCAAGATAACCATCCCAGTATTTCGGTCGAGGGCATCGACGTAGGTTTTTGCCACGCCATTGGGGAGAGCAAGGATCCAAGCGTCCACATCGCTGATCTGGCCAATAGTTTCCGCAGGGATCAGCTCATAATGAATCTTCTCCTTGGTATAGGGTTTCAGCTCCTTGCCGCATAGCTCGCGAGAGCTAATGTGAGTTAGCTTCATGTTGGGGTGATCGTTTATCAATTGCACCAATTCTTGACCGGTGTGGCCGCGTGCACCAATCAATCCAACGCGCACCTGGGATGATCGCGGCGATGCTGAAATTGAGTACGAGCGCGCTCCAATCTGGCCGCGGGCACCAATCGACCCAACGCGCCCCTGTGAAAAACGCGGCGATGCCAAAGTTGAGTATGGGCGCACTCCAAGGGGGCGCGGGCCAACCACTTGAACTGCCTTGGTCGGCGCCAGGTGGCTGGCGTCGAGTCTCATAATGAGATCGGATGCCTCTTCCCTGGTAAGCCCGTACCAAAAGATAGTATGCGCCCCAAGCGTGAACCCGCCCTCCGAGCGACAAAAGTGCCAGTCGATGTCCTCAACCTGCTCGGTGACATTCCAAACGAGCTTTGATTCTCTCTCCGGAGGCTATCCCAGAGCTGATCTGTATTGGCACCTACGAGACAGCCCAAGTAGGGCACATCAAATTGAGGCAATGGACTAAGTACTGCCACCATCGAATAACCATCGTCATGGTAAACTGTAGCCTCACCGTGGATCGATTTAAGGTAGCGGCTAGCATCGATCCTCGTCTTGCTGTTAATGCAAGTAATTAGTGCTCGCTCATCATTGGTAAGCTTGCGAATGTGGATGTCGATGCCTCTCCGGATGAGAGTGCCACCACCGCTAACCGTGATCAGCTCGCGAGTGAGGTGGGCAGGCGAGATGACCGAAACTGATGAGGATTTGGGGAGACCTTCAAGTAGCTCTTTGATCTGATTTATCTTGAGCTTGGTGCCGTAGCGGAACCACGGCTGCCGAGCCAGCTCCGCATAATCGTGCGTCAGATCAATCACGTCAATCTTCTCGCCACTTTCCCCGTGCATAATCCCGTCCTTCTCGTTGAGGTATACAACTTTCAAGGGTTGGATGACCCGCGCAAGTATGCTAGCTGCGACATCCGCGTTGACGTTAAGGATCTGCCCCTCCTTGGTCTCAGCAAGCGAGGTCAGTATGGGCATCGCTCCGATCGCAGTACAGGAATCGATCGCCTTTCGGTTAATACCGACGATCTGGCCGACAAACCCGTATTGCTCCTTGTCAAGGTACTCTGCGATAAATACGCCGCCGTTAAGGGATCGGGCGCGCGCGCCTGTTCCTCGAGGGCCTCAACAAGCTTAAGGTTCTCCTGTTGAAAAACGCTGCGGACGATTTCCAAGGTGGTTCCATCGGTGATGCGGATCCCTTCGTGGTACCGGGGCTCGATATTGGCCTCGGTGAGGAGCTTGTTCAACTGCGGCCCGGCGCCGTGGACAACGATGGGGTAGAGCCCCGCCTCGTGTAAAAACTTGAGCGAAGACGCAAGGGTATCCAGGTAATCCGTCAATACCGCACCCCCAACTTTAATGATGGCAAACCTTTTCTCTCCAGTGTCGGTGAAGTGCTCTAGATACCGCTTGGCGTCCTGGCGCGACCGGATGTTTTCCAAGAGTTTGACGATGGTGTCCTTTGATATGAAAATGATATAAGCTACCCGAAGTTAAAACCGAAAAGTATATACCTTTCTTGGCTCGGCTCCTTTACGCTGCGAATAGAAACGCGGGTAAAGTTTATTCCTATAACTAAACCATCTGGATTTTAAAATCAAATGGTCGAATCCGGGCAGAAGCACGAGAACCCAATCTACCAATAACTCCTAACATGATACAAATCCAACTAGTTCAAAGGATGGTAAAAGCTAAGGCACAGACCCTTTTGTAAAGTATAGTGAGTATGGTTATAAATTATAGTCTGCGCAGGTGGGCGATTGGCCTTACGGTTATTAATTGGGGTTAAAGTTGCTTGTCTGCAGTATGTTCACATCACATGCAAGCCTATTTCAAAAAGCTCGTTTTAGCGCCGCTGATTACGTACACTTCCAGATAGATTCCTTCATTAATCATATAGAATCTAAAATTTCAAACCAACCCGTTCGATTACTTTTAAATTGATATTGATCTACCATCCACCTCGAATAAACGCTATTATAGGATTTCACATAATTTTTTCCATTTTTCACATAATTTTTTCTGCTAAAAAATATAGTATTTCACATAAAATTTTCCGTTTTTCACATACTTTTTTCTGCTTTAAATTTTTTACAATTTTGAATTTTTCCACGCCAGAAATGCCAAATTCAGAACAGGAAAATTCAAATTCCGAATCAAGAAAAAACCGTGTGATAGATAACGATAGACGCAAATTGTTGATCACTAAGGTGTTTAACAACGGTATGTCTATAAAGGAAGCCGCTGCTTTACTGGAGATCCCCTACAGTAATGCACTTAAAATTATAGGTGTCTATGAGAATGAAGAACGAATATGTAAGAAAAAGACTGGAAAGGTGGGAAGCCGGAAAATCAGCAACGATATTGAAAATTTTTTGGTTGACATAATTGAGATGAGTCCTGATAAGAAGACTCTGGAAGACCATCTAGTACTAAAAAAAAGAAGACTCTGGAAGACCTCAAATCGGAAGTTTTCGATAAGTTTCAAATATTCTTATCAATTGAGACAATTCGGAGAACCCTGGCAAAGGTAGATATTGCCCGAAAAAGAGTTGAATACGTTAAAAGCTGTTAATACGCTTCCAAATAAAGAAAAGAGGAGAGAATTTGCAAGGATTTCCTCGATATTTATAAAGTTGATAATTAAATATTTTCATTGACGAGTTGGGGTTTAATTTACACCTCCGCAGAACTTACAGGCAGTCAATGAGGGGCACAGTTTCTTTGACAGTCCCTACTCAGAAAGGGACCAACGTTTCTTTAATACAGGCTATAAACAAAACGGTATATTATTCGTTCTTTTTGTAAAATTGGATCTATGAAATCAAATGATTTTTAGAATTTTTTAGATCACTAATAGACAAATGTAGAGAAATGGGTATATTAAAAAATTGTTGCTTTTTATGGACAATGCAGCTATACATACAGCTAAATTCTTAAGAGTTTTTTTGCTGAAAATAATGTGCGTGCTAAATATTTAAGCTCATATAGTTACATGTTAAACCCTATTGAGTATAGCTTTTCTAAATTAAAATCGGTAGTAAGGAGAATCCTGACATCCTCAGGAAATGATTTAAGTATAACAGATGTAATTTATGAGTCGATAGGGGAAATAAATCAGAGTGATTTGGAAGGATGTTTTAGATTAGTTAGGCGAAATTGTACAAAAGCGATTGCATTTGAAGATTTTTAGAATTATAATTTAATGTATTTTATTTGGTTTCGATATATTCTATCCGTTTTGTATTTTTTATTTTACTTTTTTAGTAGAATAAATTATGCTAAAAACAGAAAAAAATTATGTGAAAATGGAAAAAAGTATGTGAAATCCTATAATCCACTATCAAAGAGGTAGATGGTACAGAATTTTAATATTTGCATCAATTATATTATTTCTTATTTACCTTTATACAGATTTATTTACCAATTTGAATCTTTTAAGTCTAAAAAGATTTACAAACTGTAAATATTACTTATTTCCTATCCCAATAATTTTTACTTTCAAGCTTTCAGATCTGTTTCACTTTTTAAGTTTTTTTCTATCTATATCTACCCAGAAGATATATATTACCAGATTAGTACTTGACTCAACTAATTATACAGAATCTAGATAATATTATCAAATAATTATAAGTCTAATGTTATATTAAAAGTGATTCAGGTTTCAACTTAAATGAAATTAGCCAAAAGACCCTGGCTGATTCTCAGTGAAACCCTCTGAATTGGGGAAATATATTTAATAACAATAAAACTTGGCAAGGGAGAATACCCAAGTAGTAGAGTAGGGACCTCTACTGCTGCCTCCCCAAGTTTGATTCTGGTACTAGAACTTTGGGTAGGGGATGATTATGACTGTGTTGGCTTTGTACACCAATGCCCCAAACTGAGATAGCAAATAGCAAAGGTGGTCCATGGAGTTCCTGGCCTATCATATGCCACACATGGAGGTTTTCCAGATTTCATCCTCCTTTCCCATTCATTCAATTTCCCTTAATTGGTGCAGTATCATCCCCAGGTCAGCCCACCTCAAATAAAATATAAAAACAATAAAAATTGGTAAAAAGCTTGAGTTTGGGTAGCAAGGATATTCTGAATCATTGGCAAAATTAAGGGAGCCATTCAGAGGTCCCTCCCTGCCATACAACAACTCCTAGTCAAACTATACCACAAAAACCAGCCCCTTTTATAGAGTCAGAAGGGGTCCAACAAGGCAAAAATATTTTCTCACCTTCTGATTAGACTAAATATTTAAAGTACCTACATTATGGGTATATTTTCCTGGTTGTTGCTTCCTTACCTGCCCTCACATTGAAGTGAGGTGAGTTTCAACTGATCCAATAGGCCAAACCCAATATTCCTAAATTTTGATATTACTAAGCCATCCAAATTTTGAGTTTCAATGTTTAAATAATACCATTGACTTATTAATAAGATTTGTTTCTTATCCTCAGTGGGACCTAATAAAACTATAAAAACCTCAACTTTCTAGTTTTTAAAGTATATTTATTTTTATTATCTTCAGTGGTTACAATCCCCCATTTGCTAGGTTTTAGGTTAAAATAGTACCAGTGAGTCCAAAATATCCTAAAAACATATATATATTCTAAACTAGTCAATTGATTATTTTTTAATTGAGGCTAAACCTATCTGTCAAAGAGTTAGTGGCACTAAATTTTTTATGTTTATGACAATAAAAAACTTTACCTGATATTCAACTTTATACAGATTTATTTACCAATTTAAATATTTAAGCCGATAAGATTTATAAGAATCAAGCATAAAACTATTTTCTATTTCAATAGTTATTGCTTTAAACTTTCAGATCTATTTGCTCTTTTGATTAAATCTATTCCATCTATATCTATATAAAAACCAAGAATATTTCTTTATTTATCTAAATCAGAGCTAAAGTTAATAATGATAGATCTTATCTTTACTCATGCCTTATAGATACCTTAAAAAATATTGATAGAACTCCAGTATTTATAATAAAATAGTATTCTGTTAATATAAGTCAAGATTGCTGTTGAGATTTTACCTGAATTGGAGATTCAGATGAGTTGGACAATGAGATTTAAACCCAAAACATCCAAAAAGCTGAAACCATTATTGGGATAATGCCTGACAAAATTTAGCCCTATAATTGGGGTTCAAATCTAATCTATGAGGAGAAAATATCCTAATTAGGATACATTGCTCAAATCTTTCTTAGTATGCATGAAGCTTGACCAAGAAACTGTCCTGATCTCACTTATATTGTGCAATCTAAGCTAATAAACGGAACTATCTTGTTTTTGCAAATTTTATGTTAAATTAGCCAATATATTTTAGGAAATACCACTCCATACATAGCATCTAAAGTAAAAGCTTTTCAACCAAGAAAAGTACAAAAGATAAAATCCAACACCCAGGAGCTTCAGGTCCCCTGACCTTAAAATTAGAAAAGGGACAAGATGTCAAAACCCTTGATCATGACAAAACTGGTTCTCCCTGCCAGGCATACCCTAAGTTCACAGTTTAAAAATACATAATAAAGAATAAATAAACAATGGAAAATACCAAATCAGTGTTAGATCCTTCTCTGGATCAAGAATGCCTTAACTTTGTGAAAAAAATTACCTGCTGTGATACATAGGATGGAACAAAGAATTCTCACTATTGAGCAACATCTACTTGAACTTTGTGATGCAACTTTTGAGCTAAAAAGAAAAATTTGGCAGTTAACCCCGCTTGTTGCCACCAAATTGGCCCTTTGTGCCGCCCATAAGAGGATAGAATCAATAATTGAAGATATCCACAACTTACAAAGTCAGATGAATGCTCTCCACCCTCACGAATCTCCTAGCAATAGCAGTTCCTCTTTGGGTAAATTGCATCCTTGGTTTCCATTCACATTATTCAGGCATTAACCCCCCTTCCAGTGGCACATTAAAGTCATCGTTCAAAGAGAAGTATGTCCCAGATGAAGGGAGCATCTTCTCTTTCCTATTTTGTTATGAACATACCATGGAGGAAGCAACTGACACCTAACAACTCAGACAAATAACCAACTGTCTTAGTTGCATAGCTCAAGACATTATGGTCCTCCATTTAATGCATTGCCAGACTTGGGATGTTATTAAGGCTGCTTTGCTTCTAAAATTTGGGAGCAACTTGACTTTATTCAACCAAAAACAATATTTTATGGGCATAAGTCTTAATTGGGAAGAAACTGTCACTGAGTTTGCTCACCATTTTTACCTTGAGGCTCAAACGTTGGTTGCCAGAAAGCATCTTATTTTAAATGATTCTATCACTGCTTCGTTTTCAGCATTTAAAATAATCCTAAATTTCTACTCTATCTTAAAGCAGTTAAGTCTATCTGGACATCTCTCCTTTGTATTAAAGAAGCCATTTTAAATATCCTGCTAACATAATCAAACCCACTGGGCCACCTCATTTTAATAATACAAAGCCTTAGCCCCAAGTGTTATCAGTTACATCCCCAAGTCACCTACCCCTGAATTATCCTGCAATTTTTGCAAGAGAAGCAACCATATAGTAGACACTTGTTGCATCTTTCTATATAGGTTGACAAAAGGTCATTCAGTTTAGGGCAGGAGGCTCCCTATGCTGTTGACAATCAAGTCCTCAAGACCCTTGCATTAGCTCTAATTTTAAACCCAGAACCTCAGGATGCTTTGTGTTAGCAGTGTCTGCAGAAGTTGATGTACCCCTTCCTATACAAGGAAATAAAGATTTTCATCTTTTCTATTTTTATGTTGGACAGTTACCCAATCAACTCTTGGAGGTCAGTTCCTCTATGGAGAGCCAAGCGCTGGAAGACAAAACCTTTAAAAGCATCAAACAGCCCCAAGATTGGCCGCAGCAAAATCCTCTGATTGCTTCACTACAAATCCCAAATAAAAGTTTACTAGCTGTTGATTCTACATTTGGCTCTTTGGTGGTTTGAGAAAAGGTAGTCTTTATAAGAATTAAAGTCTTGGCAATAATTGACACTGGTTCCCCAGTTAATGTTATTTCCTCCTGACTTATCCAAAAGATAAAAATGGTTCCAGACTTGATTCATTATGCTGAATATGGGACAGCTGGTGATTGGACAGCTAAAGAAATTAGGGCGTATTCCACCTTACCTCTCCGATTTGGAAAGCTTTTAATTACTGCCCCCACAATTGTGCTAGAAAATGATAATTAAAAGTTGCTTGTTGGAGTCCAACTGATGCGGGAGTTCAACTGCATCATCAATAATAAAGAAAAGTATCTTTCACTATTAGGTTATCAGATCCCATTGATATTTAAACTCCCAGTCAAGAGTTTAGGAGCCCCCAGAAATGAACCTGCCTCATGGAATATCCATCCTCCATTTGTAAAGTCAAATATCAAGTCTTAGGAGAAAAAACCAAGTAACCCCCTGAGGCTGTGGATGCCGAAGAGGGGATACCTCTATATGCCCCCATCATATTACAATACCCTCTGGCTCACAAATGATTGTGAATATGGGGATCAAGATTTTTACCCCTTTAATTAAATTCTAGAGCTAAGTGGACATCTAAACCCTTCAAGAAAAAAAGCAATGACCTGCCCAGGGATTTTGGATCATTCCTATGGAAAATCTATCTCTATCTTATTAGGAATTTAACAAACCAAAAATCTAAAAGTCTCTTGGTATGTCCCTATTGCTTATGTAAAATTTTGTCCCATTTAGAATATTGCCAATGTGAGTTGTTTTGGCTCTTTACAAGATTTGGTATTTGAACCCTTACCCACTATAGCTCTGGTTGAAAGAAGAGTTGGGGATAATCTCACCCCTAAAAAACTCCAGAACATCAAAGACCTACTTGAGGAGTATTGTGATATTTTTTTCCTTAGGACCAAGTGACTATGGAAAAATGTACAGGGTAATTCACCAAATTGAGAATGAGGCTCATCCTCAATCCAAATCCCAGCAATATTGAAAATCCAAAATTAAGGAAGCTCAAGTGGGCTTAGAGCTACAGCAACTATTGGAAGCCAGGTTAAATGTTCCATCTAAAAGCTCTGTAGCTTCCCCACTCTTATTAATTTTGAAAAAAGATGGTGCCACTGTGTTGTCATGTATTATTGGCACCTCAAAACAATCACAAGAAAGGATAGCTATCCATTGCCACATATATATGACTGCTTACGCTTGATGTTGGGTTCCCACTATTTTTTGGCTATGGATCTCACCAGTGGGTCTTAACAACTTGATTTATTGCTGGAGGATCAGGAATAATGAAATCTTATCTCAAGTGAAGGATTGTTTGAGCCCACTCAAATGCTGCAAGGGTTATATAACGCACTTGCTACCTTCCAACGCACCATGGATGGACTTTTAGTTAATCTAAAACAGTCTTGTATATAAATTTATCTTGACAATATTAGTGTTTTTTTCAAGGACCTTTACCAAACACATAGATTATCTCAGGCAAGTTTTACAGCGTTTACAAAAGATTCAATAAAACTAAAACCATCAAAATTCTAATCTTTCAGAATGAAATGGATTTCCTAGGTCATAAGGTAGGAAAGCTGGAATATCCCCAATGGACAACAAAGTCTTGGTCATTTCCAAAATGTACCCCCTAAAACCCTACAAGCCATAAAATTTTTTTTTGTGAGGTGGTGGGATATTATCACCAGTTTATTCCCCACTTTGCTGAACCTCTGAGCCTCTGGTATATTTAACTGAAGAAAGGGATACTCTTCTAGTGGAAAGAAATAAATCAGCAGGCCTTTGATATGTTACATGTTTCTCTCTCCCTGTCTTGGAAACTGCTGATAAGAATTAGACTGGGCTCCCAGTCAGGGTGTGTGAGCACCCAGTGGAGATCCCAGAATGCCAAGGGCACAGCGGTCCGTGCAACTAGAAGAAGGGGGGATCTAGTGGGGGTGTGAGGAAAGCAAATGTTTGTAAATGTACCAAAGGCCCCCAAGGCAAACCAGATGGTTGCAATGGGGGCAACTGTGAGTCTTGTGGGGGCAACCCCCAAGGGCAGGAGAGGCGGGGAGGATGATGACTCCTCCAGGGTGCACAGTTGCTGGCCTTTAGTTATGGGTAGGTGGGTCTGTGCACCAGAGAGGGGCAGCACAGGACCCACCATGCGGACAGGGGTGCTGTAGGAGGGGAAAACAGACCTGCGACGAGCGTTAGGGCTGAGTTCCCCTTGGTCAGGGTACTCTGGGCCCCTTAGGTGGGTGGGATCAATGGCAGATGAGCTAGGTGTGGGGGCTGAGCTCGCGGGCATCAGGGCAGGGGCGCCCTGAGGCTGCTCTGATAGGGGAGCTCTCTCGGGAAACCCAACAGTGAAGTGAATGGATGGGTTCACATTTAACAGATATGCAAAAATGGATGGAGAGTTAACTCTGTCATCAAGAGTGAGGCAGTTTACCATGGATACAATCCACCGCTGTGTGGTGTGGTTGAGCAACCAGATGACCCATTTGGCGATCATCAGGATAACAATTTGGGTGGCAGCGCTTTGCCAGATCAATTAGTGGAATTTTGAATAGGAAAAACAAACAGGCAGAGTCCGCGACAAGGCATTTGGGGTATTTGGCTTTATTTTGGCACAAAGCGTGAGGAGAATAGAGAATGAACTGACAACTGCCCTTCATCAGGGCAGTTGCCTTAAGTATTGGGCAAATTGCATAGTGGGGATGCTAAGGTATTGGGTTGGGGATTGGCGATGGGGTTTGGCTGGCTGGCAGATGGGGGAGTGAATGGATGCCCAAAATCTTGGTAAAAATCAAAAAAAATTGTTTCTGTTTTTCTAAATTTTTGGGGCCAGACCAGGTCGATGGTGCTGATCTGGGCCTTGACCATTTATGTCGGGCAGCTCACACAGTTCAGATTTCCCAGATTCGTCCCAGGGGGCTGTGGCCTTGGTGCTCGGTTGTCCGCAACCCAGTCCAGACTCTCAATTTGATTATCTACGCGATCTGAACTTCTTGGATCCGTTCTAGGGGGTAGGGGCAACTGGTCTGAGTCACTGGTGGCCTAGTTCAAAACCTGAATCAAGTTCCAATCTGACTCTCAGACCCAACCAGTCTGGACCAGCCCTGTTAGCCCAGAATTTTCAGACTGGGCTCTGATACTTGCACTGGCTGTTTCTTTAAAATTTTGGTAATTTTTCCCTGGTGAGTGAGGGGCCCCAGGGGCCCGCCCATGGCCCCAGGCCTGCATGATCTCCTCGCAGGTCCCCTCTATAATTTTACCAGGGTTGGGGAGGGGGGAGGGGAGAAACCTGGTTGTCTTTAGGCAGAAGGGCAGTCACCCAGCGCTCATCAACCATGTGCGCCAGGTCACTCACCTGCAACAGGGGGTCCACTTGGGCCTTTGGCCCCCTTTTGGTCCGAAAGGGATGCTGCTTTCTATCCAGTTGTAGGGGCTAGTCCCAAGACTTACACTACCCTTTCCTTTTTTGACAGGGAGGAGGCCCCCACCTGGGGCATGGACCAGGGCATAGTTCTTGTGCCTCTCTGGGAGCTTTATGGCCAGGATGGCTTCAATCTTCTGGGGTGGATGGGGGGCTGCCTGGTGAGAGTTGTGGAATTCTTCTATCAGGTCCTTGCAATTTGCGCAGTCATGTGCACTCCCCCAGCTGTTCTCATATGAGGGGTAGCCTTTCCAGGCAACCAGGTACTGAACGGATCTGCAGGACCTCCGG
>JAKSZP010007122.1:0-59495 GCA_022478985.1 Massospora cicadina | reverse complement strand
TGGTAATTGATTACCAGAGGCTGAACAAAATTATGAAGAAGGATTTGTATCCCCTATTGAGGATCGACAATGCACTGGATTGTTTAGGAGAAGCGAAGTATTTCTCTTTGGTGAAATAATCTTGGAATATTGGCAGATTGACTTGCCAAAGGAAGACCAAGAAAAATGCGCGATTATTACTGTGCAGGGGTTATACCAGCTGCCGAGGATGCCCCAGGGTCTCTGCAATGTGCCTGAGACATTCCAGAGGGCCATGGACGTGATATTTTGAGACCTGAAGTTGTTGTGTGTCCTGGTATATCTGGACAATATTAATATGTTCAGTAGAACGTTTACTGATCACTTGCACCACTTGGAAGAAGTTTTTAAGAGACTGTCCATGGCTAACCTGAAGATCAAGCCAAGGAAGTGCCACTTATTTAAGAAAGAGTTGGAATACCTGGGATTTTTGATCAACTCAAGTGGATTGCAGCCACAAACTGTAAGTCCTGGGGAATGTCCCCTGGCTGTTGATTGGGCCATCTTCCCATTTCCGAGTAAAAAGACACCAAAGAGGATGGCGGTACCCCTTGTTACTCAGGGTGATCTCGCTCATGTAGTAGTTGAGCAATGGGTAACAGCTCTTCTGCTTCAGATCCCACCCCCAGTACCCACACTCACCTCAGCAGAACTGTTATGGGGAATTAGCAAAATCTGCACCAAAATTGTCGAATTGAAATTGGCCAAATTTAATTCAAGTGGCAATCTGGCTGATGCCCAAATCTCAAATGGGCGGAAAGGCATGAAGATTGAAGTATCAGTCAGAACGCCCAATGGTTCCAATTTGATCAATATGCCGATTGAACAAAGCACCCTCCTACCAAAGTCATTGAGGATCATCCTTGACAATCAGGCTATAGCATCGGGTACCACCAATGAGGGTTTGAAGCCACCAGTAGGTAATTCGGGCATTGTGGCCAATGTGATGCCATTGACCAAACAAACTGTCCAGCGACTGAGCACAGGCGGGTTGGGCATCCCAAACCCGTTTCCAACCAAATGGACCTGCCCCTATGAGGGGTGGCCTTGGGAGATTCCCACTGCTTGTTGGGCCAAACACCATCTTGCCAACTGTCAGAAATGTAGCTGAGCCCCGGTTCAGACGTTTGAGGTCAAACTGACAGCAACTCAGCCCAACACCAAATTTTGCGATGTTGGTTCTCAAGGAACAAACTCACCCATTCCCAAACAATTTGCCAGTTAGGTCAAAATTGTGGGACCTGATCCCGGCTTGTCACTACCCCAATTGACCACTATTTAACCAGTTGCATAGCACTGTGAAAATTTGTTGGTCAATTTTCTTCCTTTTCCTTCAAATAAAAATTTTGCCAAAAAACCCAAACAATTTTTATTATTTCTTCCAACTGTATCCCTGATGGCATTTCCCTGGTGGCCTGTCAGTCCATATACCGGATGGGCTTTACCAGTACTCTTGGTCACTATGGCCCCTCCATCATTGATTATGTTCAGCAAGTCCAATATTCTCGGCTCTACGACCCTATTATCACTAACTTCCAGAAGCAATTCATGGGGATCTTGTGGCCGTATATCCACCAATTGTAAGAGAGAATCCATCTCCTTGCCACCCCGGTTGAAATGGCCCATATGCTGAGGATCATATCGAGACTATCTCAGTGATTACACCCCCTGCAGCAAGACCCCCTGGGTCAGGAGTGGGTTCAGTGTGGTTCGTCATCAGGATCATTCTTACCTTTGTGCTGCACCAAAAATTCATTGTTTCCCAATGCCCGGTTCCATACAATGTCATTCAGTCAACAATGCCTCTGGCATTCTGGCTTGCTTTTTGGGTGCTTACACATCCTGATTGGCAGGCTGGTCTAAACTTCTTCTGCCATTTCCATGACACAAACCCAGAAAATAGCAGCTATAGAGTGTATGGCTGTACCAAAGAGTGTCTGAGTCACCCAAGTATTCCTTGGGATGGTCAAATACTATAGAAGATTTATTCAGGATTTCGCCAAATTAGCTAAGCCCTTATTCCATCTGTTGAAGGATCCAAAAAAAGGATTTGTATGGAATGAAGAGGCCCAAGACTCCTTCGATGAGTTATGCTGGTAATTGATAGATTTGCTGATTCTGAAATATCCAAATTTCAATCAGGAGTTTATCATTTAAACTGATGCTTCATTGATGGTGATCGGCGCCATACTGAGCCAAGTAGATGAACTTGGGGATGAACATCTGGTGGTGTATGTGAGCTGGACACTCTCAGCCACTGAGAGGAACTACACCGTGACTGAGCATGAATGCTTTGCAGTCATTTATGCATTTAAGAAGTTTCAGTTGTATGTCCACAGAATGTACTTTAAGGTGGTGACGGACCACTCTTTGCTGCGTTGGCTGCACAATCTAAGAGAACCAGAAGGATGACTGGCCCAATGGGCACTTAAACTTCAGGCTTATGATTATGAGATAGTCCACCAAGCTGGGGCTTCTCACCAGAATGTGGATGGATTATTGCATTTGCCAATATCCAGTTGGTATACCCACAGGCGGATGAGCTATTCCAGAGAATGGTCAAAGGAAGAATTGGGGACGAGCCCCAAGAAAACCAAGGTGCGCTTCAAAAAGTGATGGAAAACACTGAGACTATGGATGGACAAGTATTCAAGACAATCAATGGGAAGCGGCTAGTTTTCCCAAAACCGTCGGAAAGAGCAGCAATAGTACAAGCAGCTCACAAGGTTATTGGGCATGGAGGCCTGAGGAAAACAACCAACCATATTCGCCAATATTATTACTGGGAATTAATCAACTACGATGTCATGGATCATCTGGCTTGTTTCCTAGAGCCAGCTGCATAAACCATACAAGAATACAACTGGATACTGACTGATCCGCCCTGGATTCACCTGGCACATAGTGTCCATCAGTGTGATGGGACCACTGACAATGAGCACAGGGGGAGTCAAGTACATCATAGTTGCCATCAACCATCTGACAAGATGAGTCGAAACGAAGGCCCTAACCAGAGTAGATGCTACCAGTACTGCGAGATTCCTCCTGGATCCAGTAGTATACTGGCATGGATGTCCACAAGTCCTGCTGAGCAACAATGGGACCAACTTCACACCTCATGTGATCCCAAGGTTAAACAAAATAATGGGGATCTGAGGAGTCGTCAGTACCATACCAGCCAGAGACAAACGGACTGGTAGAATGGGTTAATGGGATGCTGGCCATGACGCTGAGGAAGCTAGTTGCAGGGAGAACTTCTGCATGGGGAACATACCTGAGTTTGGTAACATTTGCCTACAACATTAGTCATCATATGGCGAAGGGAAAATGACGTTTGATTTATTATATGGAAGAAAGGCCGCGTTGCCACCGATTTTATATTTGGTGGTGAAACCTACGTCAGGGATGAGTACCAAGCAATACTTGAACCAACTGATGAGTATCCTGATCGATATGCAATCACAAGCATTCAATACAACCTTGAAGAAAAGGATACTAGCGAAATCAACGGATAACAAAAACTGACTGGGATTAGAAGAATATCAAATAGATGAAAGAGTCGCCTATTGCGATATGCATGGTTTCAGATAAAGAAACAAATTAGATGCATTGTGGTCAGGTCTGTTCAAAGTAATTGCCAAGATGGTGACCAATGCTTACTCCATCAAGAATCTCTTGGATGGAAGAGTTTTAAATTAAGTCCATGCTAAGTATCTAAAGCATTGGATCGAGGAAAAAATAGAAAGAGTTCCTGAAGGACTGATGAACCATTAAGTTGGTCATGTCCTGATGATTAGGTCAAGTCCGAAAAAAGGACCTCTGAACTAATCTAGATGGTTAATTCCAAAAAAGGACCTCTGAACCATGGAAAACTGGTAGGTTTAAGTACCCAGTACCCAGTTTGGGGGAAAAGAGGGACCTATGAACCAAAAAAAGTCAAGTCCCATAGTAAAAAAGAAGAATAGAGAAAAAAAATTGATAAAAGTTTTAGGAAAAAAATTATAAACCGCATAGATAAAAAAACAAAAATATTTTTATAATTTTTATTTTTATTGATCATACTTGGTATGGGGATGATTCCACCTATGTCACCTCTTGGGGAGGGAGGATGGATTGTGGTAGGAATAAACAGCCCGTTGAAGTTGATATGCAATCAGACGCTTGCAAGGGTGAGAGCTACACAAAACCACATTTGTTGAGCGGACGCCAAGCCCTGAGAAAAAGTGACTAGGGGAAGGGAAATTGAGACGTTGGAAGATGCCAATCTCAAAACCCCAGAATGGGGAGGAAAGCAGCAATAAAGAAAGAGGCAATTGGTGTATAACCCCGAGTAATCATGATATGGCACCAAAGCAGGAAGATTAGTCCTGAGCACCTGCCAATGGGCTTCATTGAGGACACTGGACAAGTGGTCTGGAAACGTTTAAGAAATGCTTGATGGGGGCTGCCAAATCATGCCCCCTATCAATACCATCAGTGGAAGATACCGATGGGAAGTTTTGAAGAAGAGATAGTTGTACATAGAGCAGATCTCATCCTGCAAGTGGCAACTACAGGCTTTGTGGAAGCTAAAGTTGAATGATCGGTGGAAACCCAGACGCTGGAAGCTTCATAGACCAACTTTGAAAAACTTGGCCAGCAAAGCAAAGAGAATAAGCAGCAGTATCCTGATTCAGAAGATTATCAAGATCAGAAGATCTAGCACTAATGTCAAAGCCTTAGTGACTTGGGTCCAAAGTCCAGTGTAGGGGAGCTCGAAGTGTATGCTGTTACCAATTGAGAGCTTGGAGACCAGAACAGCGGGTTTGTAAAATTGACTGAGTTGGAAGAGGAACTCAGGGAGCAGGTCTGACCCAGCCAGAAATGAACAATACAGAGCAAATGGCATAATCTCTAGAGCATCTACAATGATGTTTAGAGCATCAGCAAAAGGAGCCAAATCCAGGAGGGTTTTGAAGTCCAACTCTGGAATCAACTGCAGAGGAAGAGTCAGCTGAGAGTTGTTCAAAATGATGGCCAGCCTGGTTTTGGAGGGATTAGTTACCATTTCCGGTAATTCAATGGAAGGACTAGCCACTTGCACCAGACTAAGCGTATGAGTCCTGGAAGGAGCATAAAAGAGTTCTATCAAGCATCCTGACTCATCTGCTGGAAGAGACGGAGGTCTGGATCAAACAGACTATTGAGGAGCTGCTGGTAGCGAGATTTGGAATTCGACATATGAGCTGGACAAGAGGGGGGATGTCAGACTTATATAGAAGTTGTCATTATGCACTCTATAATCCATTAAGCTCCAATTTCGAGGAAATTAATCCCAAAAATTAATAAAAGAAGCTCTCCAAGGGAAGAATTAGGAATGACTTACAGCCAGAGGTTATGAGCGAAATAACAAGGGCAAATAAAAAATAAGTATTCTTATTTAAGCCATGAAACAAAAATCGGTAGCAAGAGTCTCCTGTCTACAATGAGGAGAAAATCAGGAAATTAGGACGCTGGACGAAGAATCCTGAATATGACAGTGGGTCATATACCCTGACAGGGGGAAACCGGATCCTGGGACTATTATCATCATGAGTAAATCGATCAGCCTGGCATGACAGAAGGTCATGGGGACCGCGCTCTGAGAAGGTAGTAGCAAGGAGGAAGAGGAAGAACGCCGTATGCCAAAGGTCATCCTGAGCAGCTTTGAGTATTGACAAGTGTACTCCGCTTGAACCAATGAAGTATTCAACCAGGTGTCCAAGGTGGTGTTCTCATGCCCTGGTCCTTTTCTCACTGGAAATCTAGGCAAGAGCGGGGTGTGTTGGGATTTTTGCCCATATTCCCAGCCTGTTAGATTTCTTGGTATTGCTAGGGGAAAATTCCCTAAGCAAAGTGAATCAGAAATCAGTTGGCCTAGTTTTGGAGGAACTACATTTGGGGGATTTTGGGATATTCAACTGGTTGTATCCATCGGGGATCAATCCAGATGAATAACTAAGATCTCATCAGGAGGAGTGGCTGACAAAATAGGGGCATCTGATAGTGATTAACTATCAGGTATACCAATTGGGATTGGTCAGGTTTCATCACTGACTGATTAGGAATGTAAGTAGTAAGTTGCAAGGAGAGTGATGCCACCTGCAACTAGCAAATTGATCAGTTGGTTCGTGACCTGCCTTAATGGGTAATAAATCCCATTAACTAAGCAGGTCACTAGCCAATTATGGTTGGTTCGCTTGGATCAAGAGGAAAACGTTAGGGACACGTTTTCTGACTCTTTCCATTTGAGGTCTCGAGGATGTCCAGTGAGAATCCTATCCAGGATGGGGAAGACCATTGCTGCCAAGACGAGGAAGGATGATTTAATGGCAACGGCTGCCATTTCATCAAAGAGGTGTCAACCGAGGGTTAGACAGCTGAATCCCCTACTATATAATTCCCTAGGATTTACTATAATAAAGATATTATAATTATCTACAAAAAGCATTATAATCCACAGTTATATTATCATTTTGGTGTATAGTTAGACTATCAGCTTCTATTGTGTCATTCTATCTCAAGGATATTATTGCAGAAGGCAATAATTGGAAGACTCTCAGAGAGAAGAGTAAAGTTCTAATCAGGATCTAAAGACAAAGGAACCACAATATGGGATAGCTGCCAACTGTGCGTTGGTCCAAGAGAGACCGTCACTGGGGTATCTTAAAATAGATCTGGTGGACAAGAGTAAAGGGAAAAAATCCCTACAAGTATGACTTACAGAGTATTTAATTGGAAATAAAGGCTGAGCGTTGGGCTGAATAATAGTTCAATCTCAACTACGGATAACAGTCTCCATACTATTATTGATTAATACATTATATATATTGCGACAAAGTGCATGAGGAAATTGAACCTGTGTAGTAAAAAGGTTACTGGGTTGACGGCCTATAACTAATCCTAAGTAAATTTTTACAACCTCTTTGATAAAACGGCAGCTGTTGGCATTGAATCACCCCTCCTCATCTCAGCTGCGATGGTCTTCCCCATCCTGGCTAGGATACCATTGTTGGATATCCTTGAGACCTAAAAAGAAAGAGTCAGAAAATGTGTCCCTAACATTGTCCTCTTGATCCAAGCAAACCAACCATATTTGGCTAGTAACCTGCTTAGGTAATGGGATTTTTTACCCATTAAGGCTGGTCACAAGCCAACTGATCAATTTTCTAGTTGCAGGTGGTATCACTCACCTTGCAACTTACTACTTACATTCCCAATCAGTTAGTCATGAAACATGACCAATACCAATCAGTACACCTGATAGTTAATCACTATCAGATGCCCCTATTTTGTCAGAAACTTGCCCGACAAGATCTTAAGAATTCATCTTGATTGATCCCCAATGGATCTGACCAGGAAAATATCCTAAAATCCCCTAAACATAGTTACTCTGAAATCAGGGTCAACTGATTTCCAATATACCTCATATTAGGGAATGATTGCCTAGTGTTTCCTGATAATCTAGCAGGCTGGGAATATGGGAAAAAAATTTCAACACATCACCCCTCTTGCCTAGATTTCCAGCAAGAAAAGGACCAGGGTAGGAGAACACCGCTTTAGACACTCAGTCAAATACTTCATTTGCTCAAGCGGAGTATGATTTTAATACTTAACGCTGCTCAAGATGACCTTCAAAATGCAGCTCTCTTCCTCATTCTCCTCGCTACTGCCTACTCAGAGTGCTGTCCCTATGATCTACTATCATGCCAGGCTGATCGATTTACTCATGATGATATTAGTCCCAGGATACAGTTTCCCCCTGTCAGGGCATATGACCTGCTGTCATATCCAGGATTCTCGGTCCAGTGTCCTCAATTTCCTGATTTTCTCCTTGTCCTAGACAAGAGACTCTTGCCATCGATATTCATTTCACAGCCCAATTAAGAAAGCTTATGTATGTTCACCCTTGATATTTTCTTCTCAAAGCCTTTTGGCTCATATCATTCTTATTCTTCTTTGGAGAGCTTATCCAATTTAAATTTGAGATTAATTTCTCCAAAATTGGGACTTAATGGATTTTAGAGTGCATAGTGTCAGCTTCCATATAAGTCCGATATCCCCCTCTCATCCAGCTCATATGTCAAATTCCAAGTCACAGTACCAACAGCTACTCAACTGTTTGTCTGATCAAGATCTTTAGCTCTTTCAGCAGATGAGTCAATATGCGCATCAGAACTCTTCTAAGGTCATTCCAGGACTCATACGCCTATTCTGGCACCAGCAGCTAGTTCTTCTGTGGAATTACCGGAAATAGTAACCAACCTTTTGGAAACCAGGCTAGTAATCAATTTGAACAAATTGTGGCTGATTCTCGCACTGTCATCAAGTACAGAGTTGGATTTCAAAACTCTCCTGGATTCAGCTTCTGCAGATGTGCTGAACATCATTGTGGATGCTCCTGAATTTATGCTCTTTGCTCTTGATCGCTCCTTTCTTGCCAGGTTGGACTTGCTTCCTGAGTTCCTCTTCTGACTTGAAAATACTACAAACCTGCTTTCTTGGCTACTGAGCTCACCAATGGCAACAGTATTTATTTCAAATTTCCGTGCACATAGTTGAGGCCCAAGTCACTGAGGCTTTATCCCTAGCACTGAATCCTTATGACCTTGATAACATCCTAGATCAGGATACTGCCGCTTATGCTCTTTGCTTTGCTGGCCAAGTTCTTCAATGTTGACCCACAAAGCTTCCATCCTCTCCTGGGTTCCATAGCTCTTTCTGCTTCAGCTTCTGAGAAGTTCATAGTTGTCACTTGCAGGATGCCATTCACTCCTTGCATGACTATCTTGTTTCCAGCACTTCCCATTGGCATCTTCCACTGATGGCTTTGATAGGGGCATGATTCAGCAACCCCCATCTAGTATCCCTTGTTTGCTGCCAGCCCATATGTCTGGTGTTCTTGACAAAGCCCATTGGCAGGCACACAAGACTAATCTTCTAGCTCTGGTACCATATTGGGATTAATTGGGATTATTTGCTGACTGCCTCTTTCTATACTGTTGCTTCCCTCCCCGTTCTGGGGTTTCACGATTGGCTTCTTCAAAAATCTCGATTTCCCTTCACTTAGTCGCTTTCTCACAGGGATCTGCATCTGCTCAAAGAACTTGGCTCTTGTAGGTCTAGCTCTTGCTAGCTCCTAATCTCTCATAGATTTTTTTTTAGTACTAGATGGAATCTCTCATAAATTTTGATGGGTTATAAATTCCTTCTGCAATCCATCCTCTCTCCCCAAAGAGGTGACATAGATTTAAATATCCCCATATCAAGGATACTCAATAAAAAATATAAAAATATATTGGTTTTTTCTATGCAGTTTATAATATTTTCCCATATTTTTTATCAATCTTTTATTTTTTTCTTCTTTTTTCCATGGGACTTGACCTTGTTTTAGTTCAGCGGTCCATTTAATTATTTTTCCCCCAAACTGGGTCCTAGGTATTCTTAAACCTACCAATTTTCTATGGTTTAGAGGTCCTTTTTTCAGACTCAACCATATAGATTTGTTCAGAGGTCTTTTTTTGGACTTGAACTAATCATCAGGACATGACCAACTTAATGGTTCATTGGTCCTTTATGAACTCTTTTGTTTTTTTCATTGATCCATTGCTTCAAATACTTAGCATGGACTCAATTTAAAAATCTTTCATCCAAGAGATTCTTGATGGAGTAGGCGTCAGTTGCCATCTTGAAAAATCTCAAGTGGACCTGACCACAACATGTCCTGTTGTTTCTTCTCTTGAAACTATGTGTACTGCAATAGGCAACTCTTTTTTGCCTATTTGATATTCTGCTAAGTCTGGTTGGTTCTTATCATCCATCAATTTTGCTTATATCCTTTTCTTTAAAGTCGTATCAAATACTTGCAATTGTATTTTGATCAGAAGATCATCAGTTGGTTCATGTGCTGTTTGGCACTCATCCCCAATGTTGGTTCCACATTGAATATAAAATCAGCGGCAACGCGGTTTTCCTCACATATAACAACTCAAATGGCGTTTTTCCTGTCACCATATGATGACTTAAATTGTAGGCGAACGTCACCAAACTCAGGTATAGTCCCCACATGGAAGTTCTTCCTGCAACCAGATTCCTCAGCATTGAGGTCAGCTTTCCAATCACTAGTTCTGTCAATCTGTTCATCTCCGGCCAGTAGGGTACAGACATGACTCCTTGGATCCCCATTATTTCATTCAGTCATGGGATCACATGAGATGTGAAGTTTGTTCCATTATTGCTAATCAAGACCTGCGGGCATCCATGTCAATATACTACTTGATCCAGGATGAACTTTGCAGTGCTGGTAGCGTCTACTTTCACCAAGGGCCTTCATCTCGACCCATCTCATCAAATAGTCAATAGCAACTATTATGTACTTGAATCCCCCTGTGCTCATTGTCAATGGTCCCATCATGTCAATGGATACCATATGCCAGGCAAATCCAGGGCGGATCAGTCAGTATCCAATTGTATTCTTATGTGGCTTGTGCAACTGGCACTCCACGCAACAAGATAGATAGTCTATGACATTATAGTTGATTGACTCCCAGTAATAGTACTGGCAAATATGATTGGTTTTTTTCTCAGGCCTCCATGCCCAACAACCTTATGAGTGGCTTGAATGATAGAAACTTTCCAATGGCTTTGGGAATAGTAACCGCTTCCTGTTAATTGTCTTAAACACTTGTCCATCCATGGTCTTGGTGTTTTCCATCACCTTCTAAAGCGCTCCTTGGATTTCTTGAGGCTCATTCCCAATTTCTCCATCGACCATTCTCTGTAATAACTCATCCGCCTGCTGGTATACCATCTGAACCATTGGTAACCATGATAAGCCATCCACATTCTGGTGAGAAACCCCCACTCAGTGGAAAATCTTGTAATCCTAAGCCTGTAGCTTAAGTGCTCATTGGGCCAGTTGTCCTTCTGGTTCTCTCAAACTGTGGAGCCAACGCAACAAGGAGTGGTCTGTCACCACTTTGAAGTGCGTTCCGTGGATGTACACCCAAAACTTCTTACAGGCGTAAATGATTGCAAGGCATTCCCATTCAGTTGTGGTATAGTTCCTCTCAGCAGCTGAGAGTGTCCAGATCACATATGCCACCGGATGTTTGTCCCCAAGGGAATATACTTGGCTTAATATGGCGCCAATCGCCAACAATGAAGCATCAGTTTGTATAATAAACTCTCAGTCAAAATTCGGATATTTCAAAACTAGAGAATCTATTAGGTACTGGCATAACTCATCAAAGGATTCCTGCACTTCTTCATTCCATACGAATTCTTTCTTTGGATCCTTTAATAAATTAAATAAAGGTTTGGCTATTTGGGCGAAATCCTGAAGAAATCTTCTGTAGTATCTGACCATCCTAAGGAACAATTGAATGTCTCAGACATTCTTTGGCACAACCATCCGTTCTATGGCTTCTATCTTCTGGGCTTGCAGCTGCAATCCACTAGAGTTGATTATGAATCCCAGATATTCCAACTCTTTCTTGAAGAAGTGAATTTCCTCGGCTTAATCTTCAGGTTAGCCGTGGACAGTCTCTTGAATACTTCTTTCAAGTGTTGTAAATGGTCAATAAACATACTATTGAACGCATTGAAATCGTCCAAGTACACCAGAACGCATGAAAACTTTAAGTCGTTCAGTACACTGTCCATGGCCTCTGGAACGTTGCAGGCGCATTGCATAGACCCTGGTGGCATCCTCGTCAGTTGGTATAGCCCCTAGTGATAATAATCACGCATTTTTCTTGGTCTTCTTTTGGAAAAACCGACTTATCAATATCCTGAGATCAGATCCACCGTGAAGAAATACTTTGCTTCTCCCAACCGATCTAGTGCATCATCAATTCTTGGTAGGGGATACAAATTCTTCTTCAAAATCTTATTCAGCTTTTGGTAGTTGATCACCACCCAATTGGAGCCATCCTTTTCCTTCAAGATAAGAATTGGACTTGCCTTGGGACTCAATGACAGAATAGAAGCCCATTCTTCAACAGTTTGCTGATTTCATCTTACACTACCACTTCAGAAGCTTTTGACCTTTGAATTGGTCTCATACTGATTGGCAAATTTTCCCTAGTGTCAACCTTGTGGATCACATCTCTCAAGCATCCCAATCATAGTCATCCTGAGTGAAGACTTCACAATACTTTTCAAACAATTCAAGCACCTCCTCTTGCTGGCCTTCCATCAGATTAGTGAGTTGCTCTTGATCAACCAATAGGTTGATACCCTCAGTTACCCTGGCCGGTAAACCCATCTCATCAAGAATCCCAAAATTGTGGAATCTCCTCAATTCAGCCATTGGGATTAGATCAACAATTGCAGTGATTTGATTTTTCCTGATCTTCATCAGTTTTTCACTTAAATTCGCCAGGAAAACTCGAATTTCCCCATGGCCCAGCATTATTATTCCAGGAGCCACCCAAGGCTCTACTCTGGACTTCTTTTAGAGGCTTCCATCCTCCCCATACAGCAGCTCAGTTATCTCCTATGTCAACCCCATGTTGACTATCATCTGTGATCCCAACGGTATGGTTTTCTCATTGTTGATCCTCAGTGAAATTCCCTGATATTTCTAGGATTTCTGTTTGCATTTCTCATACTTCCAAACAACTAATTAATATTGAATTGGGACAATGTCATCATTGTATATCAAATTAATGAAGTTGTTTCTCCTATTCAGTGGAGCTTCTCCATCCTTATGATAGACCAATGGTAACGTCTGACCCAATATGGTCAACATTTTATCCTCAAAGTTACACTTAACTTCATACCTGTGTAGAAATTCCATCTTGATCAGAATGTCATAGTTTTGATTGGCCAAAACTATTGCTGGCACAGATACCACAAGGAACTGAATAAATTTTGCAGAGCACTATACATTACACATGAGATGGTGGTATTTGGCCCAGCTGTCCCATACTCTTTCTTGTGTTCCAAGTCAGGTGAGATCTTCATCCTCTTCCTCAGCTTGGTGAGACAATGTTGATAGGCGCTCCACTTTTGACAATCGCCCTCAACCATACTCAATTTACTTGTATATCTATATATGTATACTCAGAGTATTGTAAGATAGTGTTTACTGAGTGTATAGCAGTGTTATTAGCTGAATCGAGGGGTGTAAATGATTTGCGCCAATAAATCAGAAAATGATTCCTTTATTGTGCTGAGGGATTGACAATTTTGCCTCATTTAATCGGACTTCAGACAATTCATTGGGATTATCAGTGGCTCAAATCTTGTTTGCCAGTTGTCAAGCATACAGCCAGGCAACTTCCCTGATTATCCTGTGGCTAATTCCCTTTGCCCCGGATCTTGTCACTGCATTTAAGTCCAAATTGACCACTTGATACAGTTGATACTGTACGTTTTTGTCCAGGAACAGATCACTGATGTCAATTTTCTCATTCATGATATCAGGAGGAACAGGCTTTTCTGCAGCTCTAGACTGTTCCCCATCTAGGCTGTGGGCCCTATTCCTGATTCCTTGTTAGCAGCAGATTCTTTAACTTGGACCATGTTGATTTGATCCTTCGGCTTCTTGCAGTGCACAGCAAAATGTCCCTTCCCACCACATTGGTAGCAGACCTTTTCTTTCTTATTCATCCAACTGAATCTTTCAGTCTTAGCCCTGGAACGGTTTGGTTGTTTGTCTCTTTAGCACCTTCATTACCCTTTGTGGGCTTTATATTGCATACTGGATAGTCTTTGAATCTTCTGTTTGGGGCATCAAATGTTGCTCCAAGGTTCAAAAGTTATCTACCATTTGAGAGAAAGTAATTTCCATTGCAAACATGGAAGACATCATTTGGTGCAAATTATGATAGAGCCATAAGGTTGCTTGTAATGCAAATATGGAATCAAAGTCATCCAGTACCTTTGCTCCAACCAATTTTTTTGATTTCTAGTAGAACCAATCTGCAAAGCTTGCTAAAGATTTGTATTTATGGAACTGGATGCCCATAAACTCCTATTTGCGCTTCAATATGCGCGTTGGACTCCTGAATTCCTTCATTATGGCTGCTTTGGCCTCCATTTATGAACAGCTCTCCCCCTCCAGGTGAGGAAACACTAAGTTCTGACAGTTGGTGTCTAGGAAATTCATGATTGTCAACACCTTTTGACGATCACTGTAGCTGTACATAGTCATATTGAACAGTTGGAAAATAGCTGGGGTGTTATCCCGATGGAACGTTGACAATTTTGGCATTGCCTTATTTCCTCTGAGGTATCTCTAGCCGATTCTCTAGGTTCGTCCACTCAGCTCACTTGGGGAGTGATTCAGGCGTCATGTCTTAAATGGCAGCAAGAGCGGGTGGCATGTTTCTTGGGGTATTTGATTCACATTTATTGTACAAGGACTTCTTTCTTCAGCATTGCTTGCTGCATATGGCTCACAATCGCATTTGTGAGTTTTTAGCTCCTTGACCTGCTTAATCAGTCGCTCAATATTAGCGCTGAAAATTCTCAAATGAATGCAGTACGCTTCCCACTCCATTTTCAGATATAAGACTTCTTGGACTAAGTCCCCTTCTTTCTTCTTTATTGAAGTTACTTTTCCAAGTAACTCGTTCCTGAAACTCATGACATTATTGATCCCTTCCTCCATCTTGGCGACTCATTCTTCCAAGGCTGCAAATTCTCAATGATCTCTGAGTTTAGAGCATTCTGATTAACGGTAGGTAACTCCATCCAAAGTTTTCTTAACTCATTTTTTTACAATATCCTTCAAAGTTCTTTTACTCAAATACACCCTTGTAGTGAGTACACTTTATAAAAATTTATGGGTCTGGTTATTATCTGGCCAATAACCCCTATAAACTTATTAGTTGTACATGTTTGGTTCTTGTGCAATTCGTCCACATTGTAAAGTTGATTATTTAGTTGATAATAGTATAACAACTATTATCCATAGTTGAATGGAATTCTTAGATCTCAGTCTAATGCTCGGCCAGTATTTCTGCTTGAAATACTTGAGATGTCTTAAAATTGGGTTTTTTCCCCTTGTACTGTACAACCTGATCTTCTCTGAGATTCCCTGGTGACAGTTTCTCCGGTTCAACACACAGTTATCAGCAATCCCCAAATTTGTTTCTGCTTCTTCTCTGGATCCCAGCTCAGATCCTTACTCTTTTCCTTAAAGAGTCTCCCAATTATTGTACACACCTTTATTATCCTTGAGAAAGAATAGAACAATTGAAATCCAATAAAGTTACTACTTAGCTTTATACCAGATGACAACTATAGAAATGTATATCTGTATATCTGTTTTTTATTATTAGTGAATTCTAGGGGATTTATAGTGGGGGATTCAGCGCCCAACCCTCAGTTGATACCTCTTTAAGAGATTATAGCCGTTGCTGTTAAATCACCAATCCTCATCTCAGAAGCAATAGTATTCACCATCCTGGCTAGGATTCTGTTGTTGGACATCCTCAAGACCTAAAATGGAAAGAGTCAGAAAACGTGTCCCTAACGTTTTCCTCTTGATCTAAGCGAACCAACCATTTTTGGCTAGCGACTTGCTTAGGTAATGGTACTTGTTACCCATTAAGGAAGGTCACGAACCAACTGATCAATTTGCTAGTTGCAGGTGGCATCACTCTCCTTGCAACTTACTACTTACATTCCTAATCATTCAGTGATGAAACCTGACCGATCCCAATTGGTATACCTGATAGTTAATCACTATCAGATGCCCCTATTTCGTCAAAAACTCTTCCCAACAAGATCTTAAGCATTCATCTTGATTGATACCCAATGGATCTGACCAGGAAAATATCCTAAAATCCCCTAAACATAGCTACTCTGAAATCAGGGTCAACCAATATCCAATTCACCTCTCATTAGGGAATGATCCTCTAGCGATTCCTGATAATTTAGAAGGCTGGGAACATGGGCAAAAATCCCAACATATATGCTAGAGGCACCCCAGAAAAGCTAATGCTTTCTGTCGCCAGCAGTAATGCCAATTAAAGGAAGAGAAGTATTGTGAGTAGAGGCTTGTGCCGATATTGAGCATGTATGAATGAAAGGGTCTGAAGTGATAAAAATATACCAGAAAACAGGATGAGGTCAACTATCATTGACAGGATGGAATACATCCAAACATTTATGCTTGAAAGTGGTCTATAAGGTGCAACTGGAATCATCGTACAGCTTCCTGAAGGGTGGGAGTATAGCCTGAAATGGAATCTTGGATAACTGTGTGGATAGTCCACATAGCAATTGCATCACTAAGGCTCATAGAGAAGGACATATAGGGGAATTTAAGAACAAGGCAAAAGTATTTTTAGATAGGCTGAAGGTCTGTTTTTTCTTCTGGCAAAAGAGACGCTGCACCTCATGCCAGATCACTTTAAAAGTGGGCACTTTTCCAGGTGGTGGACCAAAGTCCCATATTGGTCACACACGACACATGGAAGTGTGATTTATTGGATCTCTCTGAATTATGGTATACCAGTTTCTAGCAGTGCCACATATGGGAATAAACTTGTGACTGTAAAAGAGGTGATGGGTATACTTCCAGATATCTTTCTGGGTTTCTAGGGAGTATGGGATATCCAACATGTCCAGATATTCCACTCTGGCCATGGTAGGGGACCTCCTGGGTATCAAAGTGTTCAACATGGCTTGTTCTTGTACTTCCTTTTTGAATTGGGGGGGGGAGGATGACCCCCTTCAAGGTATACCCACTGATTCTGATCCTTCATTCTGCACTCCTCATATTAAGTAGAATCCTTTTGAAATGTATGGTGGTCCTATGCGAGCCTGCTGCAGATGGGTGAGTTGAAATATATGTAAGAAGAGAGTTAGGGTTAGTGGGGTTATGGAGGCCAAGGGCGTGGGCAAAGTTGGATCATGCCACATAAGACCAGCTTTTGGTTGGGAGTGAGGGGTTGGTTACTGAAGCAATCCAGGTACCCAGAATCCTGGATGCTTGGTCCACATAGTTAAGTAGGCCCATTCCCCCACTTTAACATGGACCATAGAGAACTTCCAATCTCACAGGGGAAGATCAACCTAGTCAAAGCCAACCTTGTAAGAGGGCATATAATGAAGCAAAAAAAGATGGGGAGAAAGTGATGGCATGGGATGAAAACCATGCTTTTTAAAGGAAGTGTAATGTTAGCAAGTACTACTCTACCTTTTAAGCTGATTTGTTGGCCCCTTAATGATGTGATACGCTTTATTACATTAGCTAGTATGTAGTGTTTCATTATTAAATCAGCATATCCACCCGCCTCTATCCATACTCCTAGGTGGCTCACTGGGCCCTCAGTGGGGACGGACACAAAAGGTAACATGAGATGAGTGTTTTGGGGTGGTCACCTGGGTAATCTGATGATAGACTGAACTACTGGGTACCTCTGATTGTTGGCGCTGGGGGACAGTGTGTTTAGTATCTACTAAGAAGGATGATTTCAGTTTTGTATGTGTGAGGGCTGCATTGCTAGCCTTGGAGTATCTCCATATTGTGGACTCCAGTGTGTGTGCATCATGGTTGCTAGTCACCACAACCAAACAATAATCCACAAATGCAAACATCTTAACTGGTGCTTAACCTTGCACTTGTTTATGAGTAAGACGGGCATTTATACTGCAGAGAAGTGGGCTCAGAGGGTCCCCTTGGCAAAGGCCCCTTTGAGGGCTCACCACATCAGTGAGGAAGCCTGGTACTCATACTGCCATTGTTGCTGATTCAGTGAGCATCATTTCTAACTGATGAACCATGAGGGAGGTGGAACTAGTTAAGGCAGGCCCTGAGGTATTCCCCAGTTGACCCTGTCATATGATTTATGTTGGTCTAAAAACACAAGCGCCCCAGTTACTGTGGTTGCAATACATTATCCACAGTATGTATATTGTCCCAAATTGACCTTTTGGGAATAAAGCCAAATTGCTTTGGGGATATCATCTAAGATGCAATGACCCATAAGCGATTAGCCATTATTTTTGTTAATATTTTAGTATCAGTGTTAGTGAGGTAATTAGGGTGCCAATTTGTCAAGTCTAGCTTATCCCCCTTCTTAAACAATGTTACTATATAAGCCTCTTGTCCCCCTGAGAGGAGACATGTCTCTAAGAGACATTTGTTCATTGAGGCTATCATTAGGGGGGATAAATAGTTGAAATATTTCTTATAGAACTAGTAAGGAATCTCAGCTGGACCTGGGCTCTTGCTGTGTGGTGAACTGCAAATGGCGTACCAGAGTTCATCTCAAGTTATTAGTTCATAAGCTCTGGATATTGGGAAATGGTGCAAATATGTGTGCCAGGTAGAAGTTCATCTATATTGTCTCAATCAACTGGGTCAGCCCTGTATAACTTGGATTAATATTTTCAAACTTTGGCAATACTTATGCTGGTGTTTCTGTGATGGATTTGTCTGAACGCCGTACTTGTGTGCAGGCTAAGCTTAGGTGCTTGCTGAAAATTGGCAGAAAAAATCTATGCGAAGCATTTTTTCCCATGTTAATATTCTTTGCTTAAATCTGTACTTAAACTTAAAAGTTTGTGTTGTATGATCAGCGTGCTAAGATGCGCCAATACTTCGGCCCATTTATGGCCTTAAGCAGGGCTGTACCATGTCCTGGGGACATTATTCTCCAAGTGGTCCACCTCCGCCAAGGCACATTTGATGACTGCTGAAGCAGCCCAAGAGTTCCACAAATAAAATATGGCGTGCTTGGGACATTGCAGCTTTTTTGAATTTTGACCAGGCTGATAGGGATCAGCACAGAAAGGAGTCATGAAATCCTGTATCAAGGAGTCAGTTTTCATCCAACTTAAGAATGTGGGTATCTTGAGAACGGCTGGGCGAAGTTTACTCCATTTATGTGCTTATTGCATCAGACTCGACAAAGTAAATGACACTGAGATCATCCTATGGTCTGAGAAATCTATCTTCGTTGTTTCAAAGCGTGAGATCTGGGAGCAAAAATCCAGTGGGGCCAGAATGAAATCTTTATGGGACACAGACACCAACTTCCCGTTGTTTACATGGGGACGTGATATGTTGGGTAAGATGGTGCTTGCTTGGGCATGGTATTGATGAGGCCCAAGATGGCTTTCATCACCTAAAATTAAGTATGTCTCTGCAGTGAGTAGATGCAGGTGGCCAGCAGGTGGTGGTTGGGTTGTCCCAAAGTTTAGGTCTCCGACCATATAGGATTTAGATGGGATGGGGAGGGAGGACACATCCAAGATAAATTTCCATCAAATTTGCACACAGGTCGAGGCATAGATGTTAATTATTGTGTGCACTTTGGCGTTTCTATGAAAAGGTTATAACAAGTACACATCCATCAAGTTGTGTTGTTTTTCTCTAAAAAATATAAATTGCAGTTCATCTTTATCAGCACCCCACAGTAACAGTAACCAAAAGAATTGGGAGGGAAGGAGCATGGTTGCCCAAATGTGTCCTCAGCACCTTGTGGACAGTGGGTTTTCTGGATTTCCAGGATGTCCGCAGGTAAATGATTTTTAGAAAGCTCAGTTTTTTAGCCTGGGATGGTGAGGCCTTGAGTCTGACGATGTTAAGCATCCCTATTGTAAAGGATACCCACATCAATCCTTATGAGTGAGGGGAGGGCACCTCAGGCCCTACTGCTTCTTGAGCAATGCAAGCTCAGCCAGTCTTTCCTTTTCCTTATGGCGAGTGGTTGAGGATGTCATATTGTTTATTGTATAGGTGTTATCTTTGAGGGTCTCTTTAATTGAGGATTTCTTGTTTTGTTGGTTTTTTCCCTTTGCGGTTTTTTGAGTTATTGGGGATTTATGGTGCACCATCGAGTATGTCCAACGATTCTTCTACAAAAAAACTCTGCTAGATCCAGGTTGAAAAGTACACTTGCATTTGCTGTGCATGAATCCAGAGGGTGTGTATCATGCAGATATTGCAGGTTTAAAAGCTGGGTCCCCCATATAATTGGATGGGACTTTGGAATTCCACCAAAGTGGAAATATCAGCCTGGTCATTTTGGATTTGGGCAGGGGGATGGTGGAGGCCGCCATGACCGCTGCCTTAGCCTGTGCTTGGCGTTGTTGTTTTAATTTTCCTTCTTGTGGGGACACAGATTTTACCTGGATATAGCACCCCTGTTCTCTCATAGGAATGCGACACTAGAATCTACTGTGGGCTCACTTTGTCCCTCACCCATTTCTTCCTAGAAAGCTTCATTAGGGAGAATTCCCTCTCTGGTGGGACAAGTGTGTAAATTGTGGCCAAACGCCTGACAGTGAGTGCATATTGGTGGTGTGATGTCAACTGTTACATGGAACGGTTAAGTCTGTTGTTTCTTGATGGTAAGTGTCACAATAAGTGGGATCTGAGTTAGGTCCTCAGCTACCCCTGAGAAAGGGGTGATCACCACGATTACCTTACATGTGTTAAGTTCAGGCATCAGTAAAAACTTTTGCATACTTAAGAAGCTGATTTCCCCATATGTTGGGATTTTGCCCATATTCCCAGCCTTCTAGATTACCAGGAATTACTAGGGGATAATTCCCTAATGTGAGGTGAAATTGGAAATCAGTTGACCCAAATTTCAGAGTAACTATGTTTTTAGGATTTTAGGATATATTGCCTGGTCATATCTGTTGGGGATCAATCCGGATGAATATTTAAGATCTCGTTGGGTGGAGTTGCAGATGAAATAGGGGCATCTGATAGTTATTAACTATCAGGTGTACTGATCAGGATCAGTTGGGTTTCATCACTGACTGATTGGGAATGAGTAGCAATTTGCGAGGTGAGTGATATCACCTGCAACTAGAAAATTGATCAGTTGGCTTGTGACCAGCCTTAATAGGTAAAAAATCCCATTACCTAAGCAGGTCACTAGCCAAATATGGTTGGTTTGCTTGGATTGAGAGGAAATCTTTAGGGACACATTTTCTAACGCTTTTCGTTTATGTCTCAAGGATTTCCAATGACAGAATTTTAGCCAGGATGGGGAAGAGCATCGCTGCTGAGGCAAGGATGGGTGATTCAATGGCAACGGCTGCCATTTCATCAAAGAGGTGTTAACCAAGGGTTAGGTGCCCAAATCCCCACTATAAAATCCCTTAGAATTTACACATAATAACAGTATTTACCAAAACAAGTTCTATAGTTTTCCATCCAGATTTAGTTTAATAGTAAACTATATCAGCTTTCAATTGTTCTATTCTTTTTAAGGATATTATTGCTGTATGCGATAATTAGAAGACTCTTTTAAGTAAAAGAGTAAAGATCTGAGTGGGGATCTAGAGAGAAAGGATAAATAATTGGGGATTGCTCCAACTGTGCATTGGACCAAAAATGACCGTCACCAGGGAATCTCAGAGAAGATCATGTTGGACAGAATGAAGGAACAAATCCCTATATCAAGACATCTCAAGTATTTCAAGTGGAAATACTGGCTGAGCGTTAGGCTAAGTTATAAAAATTCCACTCAACTACGGAGTATAGTTGTCATACTATTATCAACCAATAATATCATATACTATATAACGTGGACAAAGTGCAAAAAAACTGAACCTGTGCAGTAATAAGTTTATTGGGGTTGTTTGTCGATAATAACCCAAAAATAATAAATTTTTTCAAAGTTGGTGTCACTACAGGGTTGTAGTTGTGTAGAAGAACTTATAAGGATGTTGTACAAAGATGAGCTACGCAAACTGTGGATGGAGTTAGCCACTGTGAATCAGAATGCCTTAAACCTAGCGGATCATCGAGAATTTGCAGCTTTGGAAGAAAGAGTCACCAAGATTTAGTAAGGGATTAATAATTTCAGGAGTTTTAGGAACGAGTTACTTGGGAAAGTAACTTCGTTAAAGAAGAAAGAAGGGGATTTAGTTAGAGAGGTCCTATATCTGAAAACGGAGTGAGAAGCGGATTGCGTTCATTTGAGATATTCTGTGCTGATATAGAACGTCTAATCAAACAGGTCAAGGAACTTAAAACTCACAAATGCGATTGTGAGCCATTTGCAGCAAGCAATGCCAAATAAAGAAGTCCTCACATGATAATTGTGAAGTCAAATACCCCAAGGAACATGCCACCCAATTTTTCTGCCATTTAAGACATGACGCCTGAATCACTGCCCAAGTGAGCTGAGTGGACGAAACTAGAGAATTGGCTAGAGATAACTCGGAGGAATTTAAGGCAATGCCAAAATTGCCAATGTTCCATCAGGATAACGCCCCATCATTTTTCTGACTGTTTGATATGACTATGTACAGCTACAGTGATCGTCAAAAGGTGTTGACAATCATGAATTTCCTAGACACTGACTGTCAGAACTTAGTGTTACCTCACCTGGAGGGGGACAGCTGGTTGTATGCGGAGGCAAAGGCAGCCATCATGAAGGAATTTGGGAGTCTAACGCGCATGTCAAAGTATTAACAGGAGTTTATAGGATTATTTCCATAAAAATGAGTCTTTAGCAAGCTTTGTGGATTGGTTCTACCAGGAGTTACAAATCATGGTTGGAGCGAAGGTACTGGACAATTTTTATGACAGAATCGCCTTACAAGCGGCCCTTCAGCCTTAGCACAATTTGCATTGCATGATGTCTTCCGTGTTTACGTTGGAAATAACTACCTATCAAATGGTAGATAATTTGAAAATTTTTTGGGAACAACCTTTGATGCCCCAAACAGAAGTTTCAAATCCCATCCGGTGCACAATTTGAATCCCACAAAGGGGAACAAAGGTGCTAAGTGATGAACAACCAAACCGTTCCAAAGCTAAGCCTGAAAGATTCAGATGGATGAATATGAAAGAAAAGGTCTTCTATCAATGCTGAGGGAAAGGAAATTTCACCATGCACTGTAAGAAGCTGAAGGATCAAATCAACATGTCTCAGGCGAAAGATTCAGCTGCCACCAAGGAATCGGGAAAAGGGCCTGTGGCCTAGATGGGGAACAGTCTAGAGCTGTGGAGAAACCTGTTCCTCCCAACATCATGACCAAGCAAATTGATATCAGTGATCTGTTCGCGGACAGTGATGTACAGGGTCAACTGTATCAAGTGGTCAATTTGGACTTAAATGCAGTGACAAGATCTTGGGCAAAGGGAATTATCTTTAAGATAATCAAGGAAGTTGCCAGGCTGTACACGCAACAAATGGTAGACAAAATTTGAACTGCCAAGAATCCTGAAGAATTATCTGAAGTCTGATTAAATGAGGCCAATCTGTTGATCCCCCTCAGCATGACAAAGGAATTGTTTCCTGCTTTATTGACCAAATTATTCACACCCTCGATTCAGCTAATAATGCCACTATACACTCAGTAAACACTATATTGCAATACTCTGGGTGTACGTATATAGACATACAAGTGAATGGAGTATGGGTGAGGGCGATTTTCAAAAGTGGAGCGCCTATCAACATTGTCTCACCAAGCTGAGGAAGAGGATGAAGATCTCACCTGACTTGGAACATAAGAAGTATTCAAGCGACTGCCCACGGCTAACCTGAAGATTAAGCTGAGGAAGTGTCACTTCTTCAAAAAGAGTTAATATTTGGAATTTATGATTAACTCTAGTGGATTGCAGCTGCAAGCCCAGAAGATAGAAGCCATAGAACGGATGGCTGTGCCAAAGAGTGTCTGAGACATCCAATCGTTCCTTGGGATGGTCAGATACTACAGAAGATTTATTCAAGATTTTGCCCAAATAGCCAAGCCCTTATTCCATCTGTTGAAAGGTCCAAAAAAAGGATTTGTATGGAATGAAGAAGCACAGGAATCCTTTAATGAGCTATGCCAATATCTTATATTATCCAATCTGAAATACGAATTTTGATTGAGAGTTTATTATACAAACTGATTCTTCAATAATGCCGATTAGCGCCATACTAAGCCAAGTAGATGAACTTGAGGATGAACATCCAGTGGCGTATGTGAGCCAGACACTCTCAGCTGCTGAGAGAAACTACACCGTAACTGAGCATGAATGCCTAGTGGTCATTTACGCCTGTAAGCAGTTTTGGGTGTACATCCATGGAACGCACTTTAAAGTGGTGATGGACCACTCTTTGCTGCGTTGGCTTCACAATCTAAGGGAACCGGAAGGATGACTGGCCTGATGGGCACTTAAGCTACAGGATTCTGATTACAAGATTTTCTACAGAGTGGGGGCAACTCACCAGAATGCTGATGGCTTATCGCAGTTACCAATGGTCCAGATGGTTACCCGCAGGTGGATGAGCTCTTCCAGAGAATGGTCGATGGAGAAATTGGGAATGAGCTCTGAGAAATCCAAGATGCGCTTCAGAAAGCAATGGAAAACACCAAGACAATTGATGGATAAGTGTTTAAGACAATTAATGGGAAGTGGTCACTATTCCCAAAGTTGTCAGAAAGAGCAGCTATCATTCAAGCCGCTCATAAGGTTGTCAGGCATGAAGGCCTGAGAAAAACAACTAATATATACCAATACTACTGGGAGTCAATCAACTATGATGTTGAGTACTATCTAGCTTGTTGCGTGGAGTGCCAGCTGCACAAGCCACATAAGAATACAACTGGATACCAACTGGTCGGCCTAGATTTGCCTGGCTATGGTGTCCATTGATGTAATGAGACTGCTGACGATGAGCACAGGGGGAGCCAAGTACATAATAGTTGCCATTGACCATCTGACGAGATGGGTTGAGACAAAGGCCCTGGCGAAAGTAGATGCTACCAGCACCGCGAAGTTCATCTTGGATCAAGTAGTATATCGACATGGATGTATGAAGGTCCTTCTTAGCAATAATGGGACAAACTTCACATCTCATGTGATCCCATGACTGAATGAAATAATGGGGATCCAAGGAGTCATGTCTGTACCCTACTGGCCGGAGATGAACAGATTGGTAGAACTAGTGATTGGAAAGCTGACCTCATTGCTGAGGAAGCTGGTTTCAGGAAGAACTTCCATGTGGGGACTATACCTGAGTTTGGTGACGTTCTCCTACAATATCAGTCATCATATGGTGACAGGAAAATCGCCATTTGAGTTGCTATATGGGAGGAAGGCCGCGTTGCCGCCAATTTTACATTCAATGTGGAACCAACATTGGGGATAAGTGCTGAACAGTACTTGAACTGAATGACAAATATCCTGATTGATATGCAATTGCAAGCATTTGATACTACGTTGAAGAAAAGGATATGAGCAAATTAATTGATGACAAGAACTGACCAGCCTTAGAAGAATAACAAATAGGCGATAGAGCTGCATATTGTAATACTCATAGTTTCAGAAGAAGAAACAAACTAGATGCATTGTGGTTGGGTCCATTTGAAATCATTGCCAAGATGGTGACTGACATCTACTCCATCAAGAAATTCTGGGATGGAAGAGTTGTAAATTGAGTCCATGTTAAGTATCTGAAGTGATGGATCTATGAAAAAAAAACAAAAAAGTTTTTAAAGGACCGTTGAACCATTAAGTTGGCCATGTCCTGATAATTAGGACAAGTCTGAAAAAGGACCTCTGAACCAATCTAGATGGTTAAGTCCAAAGAAAGGACCTCTGAGCCATAGAACACTGGCAAGTTTAAGTACCCAGGACCCAGTTTGGGGGAAAAAGAAAAAGATGGACCGCTGAACTGAAACAAGGTTAAGTCCTATAAAAAGAAGAATAAAATAAAAGATTGATAAATGATATTAGGAAAAATTATAAACTACATAGAAAAAAACTGATATATTTTTATGATTTTTATTTTTATTGATTGTCCTTAATATGGGAATGATCTTGCCTGTGTCACCTCTTAGGGGAGGGGAAATGGATCTCAGTAGGAATGAATAGCCCATCAAAATCAATGTGAGATCAGATGCAAGTGAGGGTTAGACCTACACGAAACCAAGTTTTTTGAGCAGATGCAGATCCCTGCAAGAAAGCGACTATAGAAAGGGAAATTGAAATTTCAGAAGAAGCCAATTGCGAAACCTCAGGGCAGAAAGGAAAGCAACAGTATAAAAAGATGCAGTCAGCAAATAACCCCATGTAATCCCAATATGGTACCAGAGCTGGAAAATAAGTCTTGAGTGCCTGACGACGGGCTTTGTCAAGAACACCGGACATATGGGCCTGCAAACAAGGGATGCTCGATGGGGGTTGCCAAATCATGCCCCCTACTAAAGCCATCAGCGGAAGATACCAATGGGAAGTGCCGGAGATGAGATAGTTGTTCATGGAGCGAATGGCATCCTGAAAGTGATGACTATGAGCTTCTCAGAAGCTGAAGCTGAAAGAATGGTGAAACCTGGGAGAATCTGGAAGCTTCATAGATAAATTCAAAGAACTTGGCTGGCAAAGCAAAGAGAATAAGTGGCGATATCTTGATCTTGGATGTTTTTAAGATCAGAGGGATTCAGCGCTAAGGATAAAGCCTCATTGACTTGGGCCCCAATTCTGTGCAGGGAATTTTGAAATGAATACTGTTACCATTGGTGAGCTAGTAGCCAATAAAGTAGGTTTGTAGTATTTTCAAGTCAGAAGAGTAACACAGGAAGCAAGTCCAATCTGGAAAGAAAGGAGCGATCAAGAGTGAAAGGCATAATCTCAGGAGCATCAACAATGATGGTTAGTGCATCTGTGAAAGGAGCTGAATCCTGGAGAGTTTCAAAATCCAACTATGAAAAAAACGACATAGGAAGAATCAGCTGAGAGTTTTCGGAATGATTGCAAGCGTGGTTTCAGAGGGATTGATTACCATTTCTGGCAATTTGATGGAAGGACTGGCCGCTGGCGCCAGACTAGGCATATGAGTCCTGGAAGGACCATAAAAGAGGTTTCACCGTGCATCCCAACTCTCTGCTGGAAGAGCCGAAGATCTTGATTAGAAAAACTATTTAGAAGCTGCTGGTACCGCGACTCAGAATCCAACATATGAGCTGGACAAGAGGTGGGATGTCAGATTTATATGGAAGTAATAATTGTGCACTCTACAATTCATTAAGATCCAAATTCAGAGAAATTAATCTCAAAATTAATGGGATAAGCTCTCCAAGAGAATTAGGAATGACTTGAGCCAAGAGATTATGAGAGAAATAACAAGGGCGAACATAAAATAAATATTTTTAATCAGGCCATGAAATGAACATTGACAGCAAGAGGCTCCTGTCTAGGACAAGGAGAAAATCAGGAAATTGAGGATGCTGGACCAAGACTTTTTGAATATGATAGCAGGTCATATGCCCTGATGGGGGGAAAACTGGATCCCAGGTTTAATATCATCATGATTCAATCAATCAGCCCAGCATGACAGTAGATCATGGGGACCATGCTCTGAGTAGGCAGTAGCGAGGAGGAAGAGGAAGAGAGCCGCTTGCCAAAGGTTTTCCCAAGTAGCGTTGTGTATTGGTGAGCATAGTCCGCTGAGCAAATGAAGTATTTGACTTTTTGTCCAAAGAGGTGTTCTCATGCTCCAGTTCTTTTCTTGCTAGAAATCTAGGAAAGAGGAGGGATGTTTTTGAATTTTTTCCCATATTCCCAGACTGCTAGATTATCAGGAATTAAAGGGGATCATTCCCTAATATGAGGTGAATTGAAAATCAGTTGACCCTGATTTTAAAGTAACTATGTTCAGGGGATTTTATTATATTTGCCTGGTTGTATCCGTTGGGGATCAATCTGGATAAACAATTTAAGATCTCATTGGGTGGAATTGCCAATAAAATAGGGGCATCTGATAGCGATTAACTATCAGGTGTACTGATTGGAATTAGTTAGGGTTTCATCACTGACTGATTAGGAATTAGTAGCAAGTTGCAAGGCGAGTAATTGTCATGGAAACAGCAGAAGAAGTTGAGACCAGCCTGCCAGTCGGGATGCATAAGCACCCAAAAAGTAAGCCAGAATGCCAGAGGCATTGTTGACTGAACGACATTGTATGGAGCCAGGCATTGCGAAATGATGAATTGTTGGTGTAGAACAACAGTGAGTATGATCCTGACGACGAACCTCAATGAGCCCACTCCCAACCCAGGTGGTCTTGCTGCAGGAGGTGGAATCACAGAAATAGTTTCAATGAGTTCCTTGGCATATGGGGTTATTTTGACTGGGGAGGCAAGGAGATGGATTATCGCTTGCAGTTGGTGGATGTAAGGCCACAAGATCCTCGTGTACTGTTGTTTGAAGTTCCTGATAGCAGGGTTATAGTGCCATAAATATCTGACTCGCTGAATCCAATCAACGACGGAGGGGGCCATAGTGACCATAAGTACTGGTAGAGCCCATCCGGTATACAGACTGACAGGCCACCAGGGAAACACCATCAGGGATGCAGCCAGAAGGATCAATATAATAAAAATTGATTGTTTTTTTGGCAAAATTTTATTGAAATGAAAGGAAGAAAATTGACCAACAATTTTCTCAGTGCAATGCTGCTGATTAAATAGTGGTCAATTGGGGTAGTGACAAGCCAGGATTGGGACCCTTTACTTTCGACCTAACCAGCAAATTATTCAGTAATGGGCAGATTAGTTCCCTGGGGACCAACATCAAAGATTTTGGCAGTGGGCTAGTCACTGTCAGTTCAACCTCAAATGTCTGAACTGAGACTTGGCTACATTTCCAACAGTTGGCACAACAGCATTTGGCCTGACGAGCAGCAGGAATCCCCCAAGGCCACCCCACATAGGGGCGGGTCCATTTGGGTGTGAATGGGTTCAGGACGCCCAACCCACCCACGCTCAGTCTCTGGGCCATTCATTCAGTCAATGGCATCGCATCAGACGCACCACCCAAATTTTCATCAAGAGACTTCAAACCCTCATTGATGGTGTCCGATGCTGTTGCCTGCCCATTGAGGATGATCCCTTGTGACTTTGGGAGGGAGGTGATTGGTTCAATCATCATGTTAACCAAATTTGAAACCATCAGCATTCCATCTGATTAATCAGTCTTCATACCTTTCCAACCATTTGAGATCCAAACATTGGGCTGATTGCTACTCAAATTAGTACCAATTGATTTCAATTTGACGATCTTAGCGCAGATATTGCTGATTCCTTTTAACAGTTCTGCTGAGGTGAGTGTGGGTACTGGGAGTGGGATCTGAAGTGGAAGAGCTGTTAACCAGCGCTTGTCTACTATGTGAGTGAGGTCGCCCTGAGTAATGAGGGGTATCACCATCCTCTTTGGTGCCTTCTAGCTCTGGAATGGAAAAATGGCCCAATCAACCCCCAGAGGACGTTACTGGGACTTACATTACCCTCACCTTTTTCCAAAGGAAGGGCCTCACCACCGGGAAACTGCACAAGAGCCACATTCTTGTGCGCCTTGGGTAACTTGATTACCATAATTGACGTGACATCTTTTTTTTGGGGGGGCGGGGAGCTTCAGGGTGGGATATGTGGAATGCTTTAACCAAATCCATAATTTCACACAATCACGCGCCTTGACCCAACTGTTTTCATAGGCCGGATACCCTTTCCAGGTCACAAGGTATTGTACAGACCGTCAGGATTTTCAGGATGCCAGGATAGCCTCTACCTCGGCCTCTTCCCCATTTTTGATGATGATTGGTTCCAGTTCCATGGGAATAGCACCCTTGAAGGGCAACAGCTGGGAAACATGGAAAACAGGATGCTGCTTCCAGTGTGCAGGAAGCTTCAACTAGAACGCCCTGTTACCCAAAACCTCCTCCACCAAATGGGGACCCAAGCGTTTACTTGTAAACTTATTGGAAGGGGCCTGAATTCTTAAGTGATAGGTTTTAAGCATAACGTAGGAGCCCACCATAAAATCATGACCCAGAAGATGCTTTCGATCCGCAAACTGCTTGTAGTCATATATGGCTTTAGTGAGGTGTTCCCTCACTAAGAATTGAGTCGATCTGATATGGGCAGCGTGGTCTTCAGCAACTTGAATCTTGAGCCACAAACACAGTCTGACAAAAAATGAAGGATTATAACCCAACCTTGCTTTATAGGGGGAAAACCCTGTGGACGCGTGGTTCCCATTATTGTAAGCAAATTGGCCAAGAGGGAGGTCATCGGCCCAGGTGTCTTGTGCAGCTGCAGCATACAACACGGGTACTGTTCAAGGACCTGATTGACACGCTCAATCTGTCCATCGGAATGGGGATGATATGCAGTGGAGTGACAGGAGGATATTTTCAGGATTGATAGAAGTTCATTCCAAAACCGCGCAGTGAACTGTGAGCCATGGTCACTGATGATCTACTGGAGGAGACCAAACATCAAAAACACATGGCGTACAAAAAGATGGGCAGTTTCTTCTGACGTAATTGAAGAAGTAAAAGGTATAAAATGGAAAACTTCATGAAGCGATTCAGCACTACCATAACCGCTGTGAACCTGTTAGAGCAGGGGAGTTTGATGATAAAATCCACAGACACAGATGTCCATGGACCCTCCACCTGATGTAAGGGGTGCAGAAGGCCATTTTTGCTGGAGCAGTCCAACCTAGCCCTGGCACAAGTAATGCAATTGGCAATCCAGGCCGGAACTTCTTTTGTCAGACTTGCCCAATTGTAGGTCCACTTGATCAAGTTGAGGCATTTTTGTTTCCAGGATGCCCAACTGTGGGGGGATCGTGATGTGGTCAGAATACCTCCATAAGGAAGGAGGGGGAACCCAGATGCGAGACCAAAAATAAATGAGTCCCTCCTCTAAGGAGTATAGGGAGTGTTTATGACTTGGGTGGACCAACTGCTTGACCAACTCCATGCCCTCAGGGCAGGACATTTGACTAGCTAAGACCTGAGCCACTAGCGGGGCGTCAGGAGCCAAACTGACTGATGAAATGAGGGGGAACAATTGTCAGGATTTGGGTGGCAGAAAATTATGGTACCGAGATCCCCTTCCTCTGGGTCCGAGGAACAGTGGGCGGGACTGCAGATTAAAAAGTTGGGAAGTACATTGATCGCACCTTTTACAAATTCATATTTAAGGTTAAAACTGCACAGGTCCTGATAGGTTTGGGCTTGCTGATGCGCCAATTTTTGAGTTTACAAAAAATACAAAAGGGCAAGGTGATCCGTGCTGGCCTTTAATTCATGTTGAGCACCCTGTAACAGATACCTCCAATGAGTTAATGTCCATGCAACAGCTGCCAATTCCTTGTCATAAATGGCCCAACACTGCTTCGTGATGGTAAAATTCTGAGAAAAATAGGCGACTGGATGTTCCAAACCATTATGCATCTGAAGTAACACCGCTACCACTGCTACTGATGAGGCATCACATGCAACAATATTCGGCTTGGTGGGATCAGCGTGCTTCAAAATGGGTGGAGACATGAACACCTCTTTAATTGATTCAAACGCTTGTTGGCATTTGGGCGTCCAAAAAAACGGTACATTTTTCTCTGTAAGGGGGTGGAGCGGTGTGGCCAGCTGGGAAAGTGCCGGGGAAGTTTTTTAGGAAAAATGATGGTTCCCAAGAAACTCTGAAGTTGTTTCTGGGTAGTCAGGGTTGACCATTCTCAGATCGCATCTAACTTATTGAGAGGGATTGCATAACCATCTTTAAGGACGAGGTTCCTAAAGAAGGTAACCTCCTCCTTATAAAACTCACACTTGGAAGGCTTGATGAACAAGCCTGCCTTATGCAAGGCGGCTACAACTGCTTCCAAGTCAGTAGCATGTTGTTCAGGAGTTGGGGAGTGGACTAGAATATCATCGATGTATGCAACTGCACAGGTAAACCAGAGGACACCCAGTACATTGTTGATCATACGTTGGAACGTAGCGGGAGCATTCTTCAGCCCAAAGGGCATTACACGGAATTGGAAAATGCTACGCTTTATCTGGATCACTGTTAACCATTCTTGCCCTTTCATTACCCAAATTTGGTTTAAGCCATTCACCAGATCTAGCTTAGAGAACACACGGGATTTAGTAATTGCCTGGCTGATCGTCTGCTCCAGAGGCAAGGGGTAGGGATCAGTAACTGTTAATTTATTTAAGTGGCTATAATCCATGCAGGGATGGAGAGAACCATCCACGTTTTTGGTGAAGACAATGGGAGAGGCGATGGGCAAGGTCTCTTTGAATAACCAGCTTTTTTTAGCATATTGTCCAACCAGGTGTTGAGTGCAGTTTCTTCCTCCGCTGTATGGGGATACAACGGACAGTTGATGTTTACCAACTCCACGGTTGTTCAAAATCCACAATCAAATATAGAGTGCAAAGGCAGGCAATCCACCTTTTCCGAGTCAAAAATACTTTGATAGCACATTAAACTTTCTGGAAAATTGTCCAGGATGACCGCAGAAGTGACGAGGGAAGTGATAGAACTGGTTCCTTGTGTCTTCTTAAGGGTGTCAATCAGAGGGAATTCACCCTCCAGTTGATCATTGGTAAATGACAACATATTAGACTCCAAGTGAATCTTGACATGTTGTCAGCGCCACCACCCCACACCTAAGATAACCAGGAACACCAAGTTTGGCATAGCAGAAAAATGATCGCAGAAGCTGAACTGGTGGATTGAAAAAAAGGTACTGGACAGCGAACAACATACAAGGTCTGGGAGGCAGATGAGGCCACCATCACTGAGGGACCCACATCCATTTCCAGCTCTATTTGTTGGGCCAACTCGACACTTATGAAGTTCCCCATGGCTCCAGTATCCACCAAGGCCTCGAAGGAGACATGATGCGAGCTGACACTGATCTTCATAGGAAATAGGAAATAAGTGAAGTTTTGTTTATTGGAAGATTCAACTGAATCTTTTGCGACTGAAGAAAAACTGGCAAATTGGGGGTAAGGTCAGGGGCTTTTGCCAGAGCGAAAATTGGGAGTATGAGGGTGGGGGGAAACAACTTACTCCATCTGGGCCTTAACAGATTCATTTATAGGTGACTCAGTATCTGCCAACTCGGAATTAGGGGTTACAGCAGGTTTGAAACCCAGATCTACTGCTGTTTTGGAGGTAGGCGCTTAATCTGTGTCAATGTTGGGTAATCCTATCATAAAATTAATCTTCTGATAATGGGCACATGGTGGGAGAAGGCATTAATAGTGGTCGCGGTGGCAAATGTTTGATCTACTATTCCTTGGACGGTGGAACAGACCTCATGATGAGTGGAAACTGAATCCAAGCCTGATCTAAAGACTGCCTGAAGCATGTCAATAGAGAGACCTGATGTGGGAGCCAGTTCACAGAATGTAGAAATCAAAGAAACCAGGCTAGGGGCTTCGGCCATGGCATAGAGCAGTCTGAATAGGTAGTCCGATTGTAACACAGGGAGTTTCAGGGCAGCTGACACAACAGCCATCAGTGGAGTGGTTTCTCCCATTTGCGAGGAAGAGTGCAGAAGGCCTCTAACCCAGCGGTGGGCATCACCGTCCACAGCATCTAGCAACGCGAGCCCTTGCTGGGCATGAGATAATGCGGAAGCGTTGTTAAGTGAAATTGCTGTACGCATTTGCACCTCAGCGATAGCATCAAAGACTTGGTTGGCTATCTCCTGAGAAGGAACACTGGAGCTTCCTTCCAGGCTAGTGGGAGGGGGAGGAGCAGAAATTCGCGCAGCTTGGGCAGTTTGAAGAGAATTCCCCAAGGTAGAGCGGATACTTCTCCTAAAGTCAGAAATTGACCAAACAAACAACAAACAGCAGACTACTGATTGCACCTTCATTTGGTAAAGGATAACCACTGCAACGCCTAGTTTATAGAGCAAGGCGGAAGTGGCTGAAAACAATGGTTGGTCGATTATGTCATGGAAATGGCAGAAGAAGTTTAGACCAGACTGCCAGTTGGGATGCATAAGCACCCAAAAAGCAAGCCTTAATGCCAGAAGCATTGTCAACTGAACGACGTTGTATGGAGCCAGGCATTGCGAAATGATGAATTGTTGGTGTAGAACAACAGTGAGTATGATCCTGACGATGAACCACAATGAGCCCGTCCCAGACCCAGGGGGTCTTGCTGCAGGGGGCGGAATCACAGAAATAATTTCAATGAGTTCCTTGGCATATGGGGTTATTTTGACTGGGGAGGCAAGGAGATTATTTCGCTTGCAGTTGGTGGATGTAAGGCCACAAGATCCCCGTGTACTGTTGTTTAAAGTTCCTGATAGCAGGGCTATAGTGCCAGAAATATCTGGCTCGCTAGATCCAATCAACGACGGGGGCCATAGTGACCATAAGTACTGGTAGAGCCCATCCGGTATACAGACTGACAGGCCACCAGGGAAACACCATCAGGGATGCAGCCAGAAGGATCAATACAATAAGAAAATTGATTGGTTTTTTGGCTAAATTTTATTGAAATGAAAAAAGAAAATTGACCAACAATTTTCTTAGTGTAATGCCACTGAATAAATAGTGGTCAATTGGGGTAGTGACAAGCCAGGATTGGGACCCTCAATTTCAACCTAACTGGCGAATTATTCAGGAATGGGCGGATTAGTCCCCTGGGGATCAACATCAAAAAATTTGGTGGTGGGCCAAGTCACTGTCAGTTCAACCTTGAACGTCCAAACTGAGATTCAGCTACATTTCTGACGGTTGGCGCAATGGCGTTTGGCCCAATGAGTGGCAGGAATCCCCCAAGGCCACCCCACATAGGGTTGGGTCCATTTGGTTGGGAACAGGTTCAGGACGCCCAACCCGCCCACGCTCAGTCTCTGGGCCATTTGTTCGGTCAGTGGCGTTGCATAAGGCGCACCACCCAAATTGTCAACAAGAGACTTCAAACCCTCGTTGATGGTGTCCAATGCTGTTGCCTACCCATTGAGCATGATCCCCGATGACTTTGTGATGGAGGTGATTGGTTCAATCATCATGTTAACCAAATTTGAAACCATCAGCATTCCAGCTGATAAATCAGCCTTCATACCCTTTCAACCATTTGAGATCTGAACATCGGGCTGATTGCCACTCAAATTAGTTCTGACTGATTTCAATTCAACGATCTCAGCGCAGATATCACTGATTCCTCGTAACAGTTCTGCCAAGGTGAGTGTGGGTACTGGGGGTGGGATCCGAAGTGGAAAAGCTGTTACCCAGCATTCATCTACTATGTGAGCAAGGTCGCCCTGAGTAATGAGGGGTACTGCCATTCTATTCAGTGCCTTCTTGCTTGGGAACAGAAAAATGGCCCTATCAACCCCCAGAGGATGTTCCCCGGGACTTAAAGTGTTACCATCTGCAACTAGTGAATCGCTCAGTTGGTGAGTGACCTGCTTTGATGTGTAATAAGTCCTATTACCTAAGCAGTTCATTAGCAAAATATGGTTGGTTCACTTAGATCGAGAGGAAAACATTAGGGACACATTTTCTGACTCTTTCCGTTTAGGTCTCAAGGATGTCCAATGGCAGAATCCTAGCCAGGATGGGGAAGACCATCGCTGCTGAGACAAGGATAGTTGATTCAATGGCAACGGTTGCCATTTCATCAAAGAGGTGTCAACCAAGGGTTAGGTGCCCAAATCCCCACTATAGATTCCCTAGAATTCACACATAATAAAAACAGTATTTACTAAAACAAGTTCTATAGTTTTTATCCAGTATATAGCTTAAGAGTAAACTATATCAGCTTTTAATTGTTCTATTCTTTTCAAGGATATTATTGATGTGTGCGATAATTGGGAAACTCTTCTAAGGAAAAAAAGTAAAGATCTGAGCGGGGATCTAGAAAAGAAGGAGAAACAATCTGAGATTTCTGCTGACTGTGTTTTGAAACAAAATGACTGTCACCAGGGAATCTCAGAGAAGATCTGGTTGGTTAGAATGAGGGAAAAAGTACCTATATCAAGACATCTCAAGAATTCGAGTGGGAATACTGGGTTAGCGTTGGGCTGAGATATAAAAATTCCACTCAATTACGGATAATAGTTGTCATACTATTATCAACCAATAATATCATATACTATACAACATCGTTGAAGTGCACAAGAACCAAAAGTGTGCAGTAATAAGTTTATTGGGGTTGTTTGTCAATAATAACCTGAAAACAATAATTTTGTACATCATAACTTTGTAGTTCTGCTTTGAGATGACTCTCAAGGACTTCACGCTTAATAGTTGTGGGGAGGAAAACAGTTACAAAATCTGATTTGACTTTGTCCATTGCATGCGCTTGGTTTCAATCACCCATTGACCCTCTGGGAGGTTGACCACCACTCACACCTGTGTAGCTGTGTCTGCTGCTTTTGCTTTTTCAAACCTGAGATCCAACCAACTTCAGGTCATTGAGTGAGGTGCTACATACATGAATTCTGGGAAGTGGATGCATGCATTCCCGCAAAACTTCTCCCAGAGAGTGTTGAATTAATGTCCAGGTATACTTGGATCCCAAATTCCACTGACAACAGTAGCTGTGAGTGGGGGTTTTGACGTACTGGTTACATTTGGTTTGCCATTACAAGATTTCTAGTAAATATTCACCGCAGTTTTCTTGTTTTTATCCATTCCACTGGTGTCCCAGGGCCATTTTGAACTTTAGGCGGTGCAAACACTGAGCCTGTCTCTTTTACCTCATTCGCCCATCCCTTACTCAGCATTAGGCGCATACTCATCTCTCCTTACTGATTATTAAACTAAGATCTGTCTTTAATCAAATTGGTTACAATTTATGATTGCAACGGGAAAGAAAAAGCTATGTCAAAACTATAAGGTTCACCCTTTCCTAAAAACATATCTAAATTATAAAGCAACTAGCCAATTTACCCAGCGTTGCTTGGGTTGTTAATTTATTATACCAGTAGCCCATTTCTGTTATGGTATGCAATGCTCAACAATCAAATTTCATCCAGCTCCTTTAAAACTGAACAATTTCAATCCTTTATTTTTAGATTTTATACTGATAATATTAAGAAAGTGGAAGCTTTTCTTTCCAATTACTATCACTCTTTTAGCAATATGATTTGATTTAAACAGCGTAATTTGATAATCAACACCAGGCGAGATAAGTATGAATAATAAGGTAAAGAGCTGGGCGAACGCGGTAAAGGGCAGCGGACCTGGACCTGCACCACCCAAAGGTACCAAGCGCACAGGTACAAACGAAAATCTCAGCAAAAATAAAAAACCTGAGGTGGCGCCTCCTGCGGGTTTCATCAATTTTTTTATAAAATACTTAGCTAATTGGAAGTATCCCAATTGCAACCATTGTCATCAGTGGAACATAGGATATGAGTTTTCCTGGGTGTAGAAACACTGACAATGTGGGAAAAGTTTGTAAAAAGCCCAATAAAATTTTTTTCCACACGCGGTGTACTTAACAACCCATACTTTCTGCAGAGGTTGGGTAGATCTTGGGTTTGAAACCGTGGAAGAAGCGAACAAAGCAGCGAAGGTCAGAGTGGTACTGGACCTTCCTGATGGACAGCAATTGGTCACAACCAAATGCACCCATTGGACAGAATCCAAGGACACTTTTATCATCTTTGACTATCTTCTGACTACACTGGTGCGCACAGTAGTTAAAAGACATCTTTGAGAAGGCTTGGAAGCCCACAGAGAAATTAAACAATACGAAATGCAACAGTTTCAGCTGATGCCAACTTTTAGCACAGGGAAGGCAATAGCAATAATTTATACAAACCAGGATGTAGTAGAGGATATTACAATTTCCCCCACATCACATCCTACACAATTGATGGGAAAAAATCCCAGCTGTTCCATGCAACAGTGGAAAGCGCACCTCCCATTTGCAACCACTGCCAGGCCTTTGGGCACAAGATTCATGCTTGCCCCATAAAAGAAGGCCTGAGAGAAATAGAATTCTGTGAGAAGGAAATGGGCGAAGACGACTCAGAATATGCCAAAATCACAGATACCACACAAGCCTTCAACTGGGGAGAACATGGGCAATATAAAATTATTGACCCTATTTCCCCAAAAGAAAAAAATGGCCAAACAAGCTTGCAAGCTGGCCGCGGCCAAGGCAAAGGCTTCGGCGGAATCAACCATATCATCAGAGCAGATCCAGGAAGACATGGCGGAATTTGAGTTCATGAACCAATCAGATCCTGCGGAAAACCATACACCCAATCCAACCAGTTTGAATTCAGCGGAACCTGATTCAGAAATGAATGCAGCAAAATTGGGTTTCAGTGCAACCCCAGAAATTGCGGAATTTAACCCAATTGGGAAGGAAAATCAACAATGGAATGCGCAAGAAAATAATGTGGCCAATAAAAATCCACAAGTGCACCACAACAACATATCAAAACTAAGCAAATCCAAGAGAGGAGCGAAAACTGTGGTGATGAAAGGGGAAGAATACACCCCAACTCCTACTCAAGGTTATGCTCTCCGCAGCAGAGGTGCAGTGGAGAGCAATATGAGCGAGGGAGTAGAGCTGGGAGGCCCTGCTAACCGCTCCTGAGGCGCATCGGGCGTCTCAGTAGAGATAGGGATGCTGAACATAGTGGGACTAAAGGCCTTAATGTCCCAGGCCAAGAAGTTGAGTCTCCTATGAAACCCACCTGTGGATATCCTGGTGGTGCAGGAAACCCACTGTCCACAGGGAGAGGAGGAGGCATGGGAAAAATGCTCCTCCCAACAATATCATTTTGGTCACTCCACTGTGGGGTGATAGTATGCACGAACAAAAACTTTAAATTTATTAACAAAAATTTGTTCCTGAACAGCCGCATACTCGCCATAATCTTCTCATGGCACACCGAAGTGCACACAATAGCCAATGTGTACACCCCCAAACGGTGCACATGACTGAAGAGAATTTTTAACAACCCTAACACAACTAGATCTACCAGCAAATGCTTTCATAATGTGAGACATGAACTTCTGGATTAACCCAGAGATGGACCAATGGCCATACATAATGAAGATACCACAAGGGCAAGTGAAACTCCAAGTACTAAAGGCCACCCTGGGATTATATGATCCACTGCCAAAAAGGCAACCCCTGCTACAAAACATGACACGCCCACATGTACACATTGGTACACTTGTCATTATGTTGAGAATAAACCTAATACTCGCACCAATAATTTTCCATCACTAAATTCAAAAATTTAAAACTGCAAAAATTGAATTCTCTGACCATCAGCTTGTTTTGGTGTCTTACAAACTGGCGGAACCAAGTACACAAGCACCCAGATGGAGAAGAATACGCCCAGAAAGTTTATCCAGCTTGGGATTTTAATCCTGGATGGAGGAAATATGCTTAACCTGGGATTTTCAAACACCCTTTTGCTCGGACCCACTAACCATCTGGAAAAAACATCAAAAAATGAACAACTCAACAAATTAAACATACAACATCTAGAAGACACAGGGCAGTTTATAGTTATTATCAAACACACATTGGCTGAAATTGACCATTTAGAAAACAACATACCATGAATGGGATACAGCCATAGATGGGGTCGCAAATGGGTGAAGGTTTCTGCTCAGCTGAACACCCTGATCCACAGACACCAACACCAAGTTGGAGTCCAACATAAAAACAAAAACATAAGAGATGGAATAACTTGCTCGAGCTACTTTTTCCACCAATTACACATCAGGAAAAATATGATAGCTTGTACAAAGGTCCATCAACTGGACAAATCCATAGCAGAAACACCTGAAGAAGTTGTGACCGAAGTGCACAGGTTTTATACAAAATTTTTATAAATCCGAGCCAGTTGGTCCTAAAAAATCAAAAATTCCTTAGAAGTACATACATTGACACTGTGGTTTGAAATAACAATTTAATTAACCTAATATTGTGTGAGTAATTATGGGAAGTAGTACGCGGTGCACCAAGAGGGAAATGTCCTGGACCTGATGGAATTACCTATGAATTTCATATAAAAATATTTTAAAAACATCTCTAACATTCTTCTAGCTTCAATGAACAAGTGTATTATGGAAACATGCCTCCTACCTGGAGGCAAAGAAGCCTACACAGTCACTTTATTCAAGAAAGGAGACAGATTAGACCTATACAACTGGCGCCCAATTTCCCTAACCAACACAGATACAAAATTTTCACAAAAATTATGGCTAAACGACTAGGAGAAATTGCAACTGTTGCGATATCCCCATCACAATATAGATTTGTCCCAAGAAGATCCATATGGGACAACATCCACACAGTTGCAAATGTCTGCCAGTCCAAAACCTTCTGGAGCACTTGTCTTTTTAGACCAACAAAAGGCATATGACAGGGTGAACTGGACCTATCTTAGGGCCTGCCTTCAAAAATCCAAGCTTCCAAATAGATTTATAAACTGGGTAATGTTGCTTACAAAGTCTGCAACCATGGCTGTGTGGGGAGCAGGCTTCTTAACCAACCCAGTTATCCCACAGAGAAAACTAAAACAAGGAGACCCCTTAAACACTCTACTCTACAACTTTAGCCTAGATCCCCTAATCCAAAATACAAACATACTGCTCAAAGGAATCAACGTCAAGGGCCAACCACCAGTCAAAATAATGGCCTTCGCTGATGATTGTGTGGTGGGCATATCCAACAATCAGGACGCTTGCAGAATTGAGAAGATAATACAAGGCTATTCAGCCAAAAGTAGCGCATCACTTAACACTGAGAAAATGGAAATTATACTCCTGGGGAAATATCAGACCCAGTGGATGCCATCTAAACAGGACCAACAAGCTAGTACAACATCAAGACTCCTGACCAGACATATGAGGCGAAAATTAGCAACAACCTCACTGAAACTTCCATTCATAACTAAGCCAACAGCTGGCCCTGTTCATCACTTGGGAGTATGGTTGAAAGCGCAGAGCTTACGCTAACTCCATGATGGAAAATCAATTATTGGACAAAAAACAAAACGCATTGCCTCCTTAAATGGACACCAAACAGGTCTAACTGGAAGGGTCACGGTAGCCAACTCTATGATTCTATCAATCATATGTTTCACGGCCCATGCAATCGCTTTCTCACCATCTTTCTTCAACACAGTCCAAGCCCTATTACAAGGATGGCTATAGTCCAACCACGACCCCCCTGTACGCCTCAAAACCCTATTTGGACCTAGAAGGAATGGAGGCATGGGGCTTACTAATTACGTAGAGCAAGCAACCCATATACTGGGATCCTGGATAGCTCAGGTGACTAACCCAGATCTTCCAGATACACACTGGGCCAGAACAGCAAGATATAACCTTACACATGCACTACAATTAAGAAACCCAGATCACCTGAACACATTAATCAAGTATCTGGCATCCCATCCTACAGCTGCAGGACCACATGGCACTCCTGCACATTTCAAACGAATACTCCTAGCCATGAGAAGAGCGACATGGAGGATTCACATAAATGAACAAACCAGTCACCGAGGACGCCCAAGGCTAACTCACAGACAGGAGATCAATGATCAAATAGTCACAGACAATATAATAAGCAAAAGCCCAAATACCATAGCCAGGATAGATTACCTGGATCATATGGAAATACCTACAACCTGGAGACCCACAGAAGAGTATGGAGATACACACATCACCCTCTACTCCAACCCAGGATAAGAGCACATGTATGGAGGCGTATGAGGAGAGTATACCAAACAGCTGAACGGTCAAATGCCAATCATACCTCATGTGCAATGTGTGGTCATTATGGAAGCCTAAACCACCATCTAGAACAATGCCCAACATCAGTGGCTGTATAAAAAAGAGGCCATGCGCCTTTTCCGCTAAGAAAACGGACATCCATTCAGCCTAGCAAGGAACATGTTCGGTATAAACATGGACTCTCCTATCCACCCATCTCTCAGGCGCTAATAGTAGCAATAGCACTATGGACGATACATACAATGGTACTGGACTCGTTCACAGGAGCAGTGCTGACAATCCAAAAAAGACATTCATCGCTTCCATAGCCATATATTGGAACATTTCCAATAATGACTGGTTGGACACATGACCCCCAGTAACAGAAGGACAATCAACACATGGTTCCCCATATGGTTCCTAAAAGTTGATCCTTTCCTTCACACATGCTGAATCCAAGAATAAGCCAGCATAACTCCCCTTTCCTACCGTCCTAATCTTGGTGATCCTGGAGACAACAAGAGGGGCCTTGAACCCTCTGGGGTGTCTTTATTTGTCAAATTTTATTAGTTTTTTCACTATATCAGAAGTGCTTGTCCCCTGGTTGACCTTCCCTGAATAAAAAAATATTAAGAAAGTGGATTTACCTAGTGTTGCTCATGTTTATGGGCTCCATTGGAATAGCCTAAGGGCTGTGCCAGTACTATGCTTGAGCCACTTGGACTAAAAGCTTCGCTGTTGCCCTCATGGCTGATGAGCTATTTATTCTAACTACTTAATCTACTTAAAATTCTAATAATAATTTGTTTTCGTTTTGGGTGAGAAAATTGGTGAAATATTCAATAATAAGCCAATTCTCACCTGCTTGCCCAAATAGATTGAATTCATCAGACTCAATAGTTTTAGATTTTATAATATTTGGCAATTCTAGCCCACTGACTCAAATAGATTGAAACTATCAAACTCAACAGTTTCAGATGTCAGTCATTCAGTATGCCATTACGTCATTCAGTTAGTGAATATGTTTTACTAAGTAGATACCTTTGAAAATATTCATAAAGCATTACCTTTAGAAACTATCTGATCTTTCAGGAGAGTGTCTATAACTCTCCAGTTCATAGCGTAGTGGTGCATGGTGTACAGCATAATGCAAGGGAACTAATAGTCAGTACTGAAAGACAGATAGCCCTGCAGAGTGTGCTTGAGCTAAAGTGACAAAAGGCAAGGGTGGTGTCACTAAGTCAACCATAGGCTCCGCCAGTGTGCCAGGCCAACCAGTATGTAGACTGGTGGCACTTTGCTGTCTCGCCTTCATTGGCGTATCAACCCCTACAAGTCCTGCATCCAACCCACCAACTAACCACCAACAGCATCGCCTTTAGCCCCAGGTGTCCTCAGCATGTGCCCCGGCAAGTTATGCCCCCTTTCTGAGTGGCCAAGCACTTCAGCGCTGCCCCACCCTTGCAACCCTTCACTAACCCATCTGGGCATGCCCCGGTGAGTCCATCCCCCTTCTTGGGCGGCTATGGCACCTACCGCGCTGCATCCCGCAAGGTTAGAGGCCAGTCAGCATATCCTCTGGTAGCCAGCTGGCCAGGTTACCACTTGTTCCTCATAAGGAGGAGGCATTGGAGCTGGCAGCGCCGGCCTCCAGGCATGATCACCCATGCCTATTGGGGATCCCCTATCCTATCTATTTCTACTCCACAGGGTATAGCCACTATAAAATAAAAGGAAGATTGGTGCAAGAGAGATGGTAATAAGGAGGGAATAAATGACTATTTATACTACTTTCAGGGCTACTGCGCCCAAGTACTCTTTGGCCAATCAACTATTGGAAAACCCATCAGCCTCTTGATGCCACAACTCTATCAGATTGTCTCTTCATTAATCTATACTTCATAGCAATTCCATCCAGACCGCTCATCTGATCACCAATTATTAATATTAGGTCAATCCATCCTCAGCATAAGTTGCTGGTCATTTATGTATAGATTTCTAATTAATTAGAAATTTGAGCATTCTCAGCATGAGTTGCCAGTGCTCCAAATTAGTTGCAAATCCTAAATGATTGATAACAAATACTTCTACTTTCCACCCAAAAACCCACAATAATTCTTATGGAAGTTGGTGCAGGGGTAAGATTCCGCTGACTTGAATTCAAGTTAACAAATCATTGTTAGACCCTTGTAAACAAATAGACAGCTTTCCGCTGGAAATTCCCACAATCATCTACGATTTTATAGTCATCAAAAACTGGGAATCCGCTGAACCTAAACTTGATTGATATTTATATAACTTTAAATAGTATCAAACTAGGCGATTAGATGGCAATTACACCTGACAAACCAAAACCCCTAATTCTGATAATATCAGAAGGATCCACCTGGTTAAAATCTTGGAAGGTGGTTAGCATGGGAAACATAAATAGAGATTGAACAAAAAGCAAAATTGGCTGTGCACTAAAAGGGCATTCATAACTAAGCTTTGGTCAGGGCTATAGTGCATAGGACCTCGTTCTGGAGGGAACCTGGGCGGCCCAGGGGTGTTCCTGGTGAGGTTGTAATTTTAAGACAAATAAAACAGCCAACATTATGTGAGACTTCCTCAAAGAGATCCACGCACAGGTTCACCCAAGTCAACATAAGGAAAATGTAAAGCTAACGAGGGGTTTATTAAGGGAAGATAACCAAAGAGAAAGGTTGGTCTCGAGCAAACATATTTAAGCCAACTTGGGGAATCATTGATTAAAGTAAGTAGTAATGAGCCCTGGTGCACCAATAAATGCACACTTCCATCTGACCGGGTAATGTACTTTAAAATTGAACAGACATGAGTGATCAATTGAAGTTGAACTTTACTCAAGTTGGAAATTTTGTAAATTGAATAGGTTTCAAACCCCCATTTCACCAATAGATCAAGATAGAACCATTATAATTTAGATGGTAGCTTGTCCGTTTTAACGCTATGGCTGTTATACATGGCTGGGCAGGTTGCCTTCCTCTGAACCAACCTGGGCATACCTGGCCTGTACCCAGTGTTGGTTCATTGTGTGCCTCAAGTCAGTAAGGTCCTGAAGCTTAACTCTCTTAGCCTCTTGGCGCCCAGCCTTGTCCTGGTCATTAACAGCTTCAATCAAATCTTGTGAACATGACATGTGATTGGACCCATAATTGAATATTGGGTAAAGCAGCTATACCTCTGTTGTAAATTAGGCTTTTATTGTGCTCACTGGTGCGTTTTTAGCTTAGATTCCAACAAATCAATTGCAGGAGAATTACGTTAGTTGTTAAATTACAAGTCTGATGTATTGAAAAGAGTGGTTTGGAGGTGTATAATGAAAAATCAGCCAAAAGACCCTGAACAATTCTTGGTGGAACCCCGCAAATTGGGGTAACCTTTCTAGTATTAAAACATGAGCAAAAAAACTAGTTTGGGAAGTCAGATTACTCTTAATTGTCAGCTGAATCTGGGGGTCCCTTATGAGGTCCCTCCCCTTCATACTACATGGCTAATACAGCCAACACCGCAAAGGCTGGCCCCTCTTATAGGGTTGGAGGGGGCCTCAACAGATTTAAATATTTTCCCAACAAATGATTTTAAAATATCAAAACCATACCTTATGGATTGGTATTACCTATCAACAATTGGCCATTTCATAACTGTGAGACAAGTTATAACCAATCCAATAAGTCGAATCTCGTTATTTTTAATTAAGATTTTACTAAGAAATCCAAACTTTAAGCCTCAACATCTTATATACCCTTTATCAACTTATTAAGGTGGTTCGTTTCTTATCCCCTCTTGGGAACTAATAAAACTATAAAAACCACAACTTTCTAGTTTTTAAAGTTATTTATTTTTATTATCATCAGTGTTTAAAATCTCCCATTTGTTGGAGTTTAGGCCTAAATAGCACCAGCAAGCCTAAAAAATCCTAAAATCCAAAAAGTGGTTCTCACTACAGTGGACCCCGTATACCACCAAATTCATGTTTAAAAAACGACACTTATATCAGAACCAAGGCTAGCTGCTTTAGAGCAACAACAAGCCAGTGTTTTGTCTCGCCTCAAAAGGCTTGAGCAGCACTCCTCCCAAGGCCCTTATGGGCCCTTCCCTATTATACTTAAACCTCAGTTCAGAGACAAGTTCACAACTGGTGAGAGCAGTATCGCCTCCTTCCTTTATGATTATGAATCGGCGATGGAAGGAGCGGCTGACCTGAAAAAACCAAGTTTATCCTTCCTTGATTGAGTCATATGGCTCAGGAGATCATGGTTCCTCAAAATGGCCACACTTTCCACCTGGGTGGAGGTTAAACAGGAGCTGATTGATGAGTTTGGTTCTAAGCAGAGTTTGCAATGACAAAAACAGGCCTTTATGTGCCTTAGCCTGCAAGAGGGAGAATCAATACAATCATATGTTGAGCAATTTATAGAAAAACTCAACATCTGTTGCTGACAAAACTACTTCCTCTAGATGATGCTATTGCTGCTATAGTGGCTAGCTTGGCGTCTTATCCCTCTTTAGCAACGCATATCTCCACAGTCAAGCAAACCTTTCAAACTGTACAGGATATCAAAGAGGCACTGCTAGCAGTGGCTGACTTTCATTACCCTGAACTTCTGCAAAGAGCTCCAAAGCGAGAACCAACTATGACCCCTCCAGCCTCTTCTATGGCTGTATCCCTCTAGAACCCAGCTGCTGCAGATTTGCAATGACAAAATACTTCCACCATGTGAGTATAGCCAGAAAATATTGGCGGTTATAGGGCAGCGCTCCCCTCCAGCTTCAGGTTCAAAAGCTCATCTGGTGAAGTCATTTATCGCTTTTCCTAATTTACCTCTTGCAAGTGGTCTAAAAAGTGAATAAAGTATCACAGTCATCTAAGCCGCTGCCTTGATACCACTCAGCCTCGTCTCAGGCTGCCCCTAGTTCAAAACCTGCAGTCATGGGGCAGCCCAAGACGGTTACTTCTAAGGCAAAAATCAAAGCCATTGCACTTCCAACGCCTCCTCCAAAAGTTGGTACAGCTATGATGCTCACTTCAAAAGTCAAAATGGTAGATGAGAACGACAAAGCCCTCCCCTGTGAGGAGATTAAGCTGGTTTCTCAGCCCCCTCTTAGTAACTAGTTGATGTGCATTGACAATTCCTCTGATAACGAGTCTGAATGGGGTGGTGAAGATGCAGGCTGTTATGTCCTGGGAGCTCCAATGAAAGTGCAGATACTGGATAGGTTGTGGCCAGAAAGAATTGATAAAGCCATGTGTGGGATCCGCTGATGGATGCCACAAATTTTTCTCGAAATATATAAAACTTACCTTTAAAATAAAAAATAAAAGTAATAATAAATGCTTTTTTAAAGTTTTTTATTTTTACTAATATTTGTGCGGGGCAAGCCAGAAAAAAATAACCTATTTTGATGCTAGTAAATCATACTTAAACTAGTTTGAATATTGGGGCCATGGGAATTTAGGGCTATAATATTGAAAAGCTTAATTGTCTGAATTAGGAAAGATAGGCTTTGGCTTATCAGAATGAGGGAAAATATTCTGAGGCAAAACAAACCCATGTGGTAATGATTTGATAAATTGCACCCAATCACTGGCGGTTAAAATCTTCTCACCACAGGGGAGAACAAACCCGTGTGGTAATGATTTTTTAAGCTGTTTTTGATTATAAAACATATTTTCCCGATGGGTAGGGTTCCAAAGAGAATCCGCCAGGGTCTTTTGGTCAATGGCACTCATAACCTCATTAACCATAGTATTGTTAGAAGATCAGACATGTAATTGACTGATCATAGTAGTGGATTTGGGGGCATTTTTACCTCCAACATTTTATTTTATTTTATTTAACTGAGGCAAGCTGACCAGGGGACAGGCATTACCAAAAGAAAGAAATGAAAGAAAGAAACAACATGAAACCTGAACAGGGGATAACTCCATTGAAGAAAGTATTTCTACCTCCGGATTGGGACTCAAATTTTTATGGTTATGTCATGGGTAAGGTTTATGTGTTATTAGACCTACTAACCACAATAGCTTCCTTTGGCTGGCACCCCAATTGATGTGCGAAGGGCGGGAATCAAACCTGCAACCTTCAGGTTGGTAGCTGTACGCCCTTACCAACTCTCCTTCCAACCCCATATAACCTCCAACATTATTTTTCAAAAGTTGAGAAGGAGAATGTCTGACATTGCCCCCTCAAGAATGTTGGGGGGAGTGTAGGGAGCCATAGGAAGCGGCCATATACCCTTTTATGGTAACTCCAGTAACCAAAGACTTTATAGAATACTCATTTCCTCTCTTATACGTGATGGTAGATGGCCCCTCCCATATTGATCCAAGTTTGCCACTTTGAGGAGTTATGCGATTGTGGTAATATAAGACCATATCTGACACTTGTAATGAAGGTAGGGGAGCCCGAAACTCTCTGGCAGCTCGGCCTTCTTTAGTGACCGTTTTGGCTAGGTTGGTCATAGCCTCTGATTGAAGCTGAATGATGCGGTTAGCTAACCTTCGCATGGCTTTCTCAGGCTCCTCTCCACTAGAGAAGACATCCTTAGCTAGAAGAGCAAGTATGCCTGGTTCCCTGCCATACAAAACTCGGAAAGGGGACATTTTTTAGAATTTGGTGATAGCTAATTCGTAAGCCATAAGAGCACTAGGGAGATAATGATCCCAATGAAGGGGATCAGACGAGGCCATTTTCTGTAAGATGGAAACCAAAGTGCCATTTGCTCACTCCACCGTACCATTGATGATGGGTTATATGGAGCTGAGATTAGTTGCTGGGCTCCCATGGAGGTAGCCAAGATTTTGACTACTCTGGAGGTGAAGTTTTCATTGTCGCAGAGTAGTACTTAAGGGCACCCATGCTGAGTGAAAATATTTTAATCTAGAAAGGTGGCAGTGGCCTTGCAGTTTGGGCTGGAAGCGCCACAACTTCAACCTGCTTTGTGAATTGGTCAATACCTACCAAGATATATCTGTTTCCACCTGTGGTCTGAGGAAGCAGCCCTACTACATCTAAGCTCATGGTTTGGAACGGCTGTTGTGGGGTAGTCGGCTGATATTGGTATCTAGTCTTGAACTGAATATGCTTCTTACACGTAAGGCAAGCATCCAAGACTTCAATGATGGCTTCCATGATTCCCTTCCAAAAATACCGATCCTTAATCCACTCAGGTTTTCTTTGCTCCTCCATGGCCTAAGGTTGAATGAGCTTTCAGGATAATAGGTACACGTTCTGAGGGCTGTAGGTAAGGTAACCACTTCACCCCTACTTGTTAATACAACTTCCCATTTTCTACTTTAGTGTTATGGGAGTGCCAGGCCAGCATCCTCTGTACGGTCTCAACCTCATCCTCCCAGTCATTAAGGGTCATTAAAAGATCATACAGCTGCTCCGCTTCACTGTTATCTAAGTGGAGGATGGGCAGCCGAGTTAACCCATCAACATTCATGTGACAGGTTCCAGCGCGGTGTTCGATCTTCATGTTGTAATGCTGGAGCTTTAGAACCCAGCAAGCTAACCACTCCTAGGGTCCTTCATGTTTTGCAACCATTTTAAAGATGCGTAGTCTGTAATCACAGTGAAAGAGGTCCCATACAAGAAAGGGCGGTAATGCTTTACTGCTATTAGAATGGCAAGACTCTCCTTCTCAGTAACACTATAATTGCGTTCCACCTTTGATAGCATCTTACTAAAATATGAGACAGGATGATCTACCCCTTTTTTCATCTAATTGGGCTAGGATGGCCCCAACGGCGTAGTCTGAGGCGTCTGTAAACAAAATAAACGGCTTTTCATAATCAGGATGCCTTATGATAGGCCGTTTTTAGCAGCAACTTCATTGTTTCATAGGCGGCCTTCTGTTCAGTGCCCCATTGAAAAGGGATATTCTTCTTCAGTAAATGAACAAGGAGCTTGCTGAGTTGGGCAAACTTAGGGATGAACTGATGGTAATACACCATCATCCCTAGAAATACCTGTATATCCCATAAATTTTTGGGGGAGGCATTCTGGCAATCTCTTCAACCTTATCTTGTATGGGTTGGATACCCTCTCAAGAAACAGAATGTCCGAGGAAGTCTAACTTTTTTGGACAAAGGTACACTTCAAAGGTTTTAACTTGATATTTGAGTTTCAAAAGCGTTGAAACACCTCCTTCAGGTGATCAAGATGTTCGTTAAAGGACTTCAAGAATACGGTAATGTCATCAAGATAGACGATGACACAGGTTAACTTAAGATCCTGAAAAATGTGATCCATCGCATGCTGGAAAGAGGCAGGTGCATAGTACAACCCTTGGGGTAATTGCGTGGGTTGGAAAAGACCTTCACTGCATATCAAAGCGCATTTCTCCTGGTCCTGGGGAGAAAGATCCATTTGCCAATAGCCACTAGCCAAGTTCATGGCGGAGAAAAAGTTTGAGCCTGAAAGCTGGGCCAGGGCGTCATCAATGCATGGGATAGGATAGCCATCCTTTTTTCGCATAAGATTGTTTAACCTGCAATAGTCCATATAGATCCATTGACCTCCACTTTTCTTCTTAATTAGCAAAAAGGGGAGGACCAAAGAAGGCTTTGAAGGAACTAATAACCCCGCATCTAATAACTGTGTGAGTTCCATCCTCATTTGTTGCTCCTCCATCTTGTATTTGCGGTAAGGTTTTGACCTAATAGGATGGGCATCACCCACATCAATGGAGTGGCACAAGCCCTTCATGTGGCCATAATCATTATCCGACTTCGAGAATATATCACTATACTCATCCAGGAGACTATGCACTTTCACCAACTCATCTGAGGTCAGCTCATCCGAGAAATAGACGTTCAGTAAGGTAAATACCAGGTTATCTGCGGGCAGGCCTAAATCTGCCATTGAGCTAATGGTGTGGATTTGTTCAACTTCCTCCACAGGAGTAAAAACCCTCAGCCCACCTCCTGGTGCTTTCTTACAATTATGTCCTTTTCGGTGAGGTTTCCCAACAATAGAGTAATAGGCCTCTGGTAGTCTGGGTCTAAAATGCCAGGCAATACCCGAGGCTCAAAGGGCTAACACCCTCAATGCATAAGAGGTGTAGTAAACAGTGGCGAGGGAATTTGAAAGTGATTTTCGTGTCTATAACTTGTTGTTCACCCAGCTTAATCACCACCTCATCAGCCGCATAAAACGGAATACCTTCGATAGCATCCACTGAATTAGCAATTTCTTTGTATTTCACTCAGAGGTGGAAAGAGGGTACTCAACCATGCAAAAGTATTCATCCTTGCTGGGTTCTTTATTGGCTAGAACTAAGGGGACTTTATAATTGAGCAATGACAGGAACCCCTGCTTCATATTGATAATACCTTCATATTCAATCATAAACTGAGTACCTATGAGCATTTCATAGGCGCTGTTATCCAAAGCCACTGAGGGGCTGATAGAATAAGCTTCCCAATACAAATGGGAAGGGATGAGTAAGCGCCAAGTGCGCGGGTGTTGTTGGGACTGGCGGTTCCAAAATTCTTGGTTGTACTCCAAGTCAGGCGCAAGTTTGATCTTTTTCATCAACTTGGAGGAGATTACGTTCACCGGGGAGCCTGTATCCAGAATGACCATCACCCAGACTTTTTTGGATAACCACTTTGACCTTTGTAAGTATCCCTCCAAAATTGGGTGATAACGCTAAGACCTCCTTGAGATGAAAAAGTGGAGGTAAATTTGCGCGGTCTTGGGGTAATTTTTCAGGATGGACTGCATGGTATGGCCATGCTGGAGAGGGCGAATAAGGTTATACAAGACCTCATCCGCGTCGCTGGAAGTGTCAATAACAGCCAGCTCCCCTAGAACTTGGCAGGAGGCATGTCTCCTCAGGTATGGTAGCCTCATCTACTCCTCCATCATTTAAGCGATTGGGGACTTCCACTTCAGCGGGTACTCCTATGATGAAATAGCTAACCTCATCTGTACCCCCTCAGAATCATCCCCAGGGGTATTGGTAACACGAGGTATTGGCATAAGTTGTTTAAATCAGTCAGGCACATAAGATTTGTTGGAAATAGGTGTGCCTCTCCCTATGCCAACATTTCTTTTCCCTGCTCCAGTTCCTCCACGTCAGCTTTCTTTTTCTAACACACAGCCTCCTTGTGTCCAAACTTGTAGCAATACTTGCACCTAGGGCGTTCCAGACGCTATACTTTAAGTTTTTGCTCCTCAGGGCCCATTATCTGAAGGGGCTACTTCTTGTCTTCAATAGCCAGGACCTGAGGCTTGGGCTTTGGAACCTCAATGGCTAAAACGTGAGGGCGGGATACTACTCCGCGAAAAACTTTAGGCTTATGGAAGTCAGCGACATCTAGTAACGCCTCCTTGATATCTTGAACGGTATGGAAATAGCATTTAACTGAGGTGATGTGCATCGCCAAAGGAGGGTGAGATGCAACCCAGTCAAAACAGCGGCTATAGCGTCATCTGAGGTCAACATCTTTGAAGTAAACAACGTCTGTGCTTCCATATAAAATCATTCCGCAAAAGCGACCACTGACTCCCCTTTTCGGATACTCATATGCATAAAGGCTTGCTTTTTAATGCTTAAAGCCTGTTTTGAGATGAACGTGTTTGTGAGGGCCTCTTTAACCTCAGACCAGGTGCTAAGAGCAACCATATGTGGGACCATCACCTCCTGTGCCATGCGGCCCAAACAGGAAAGAATATGTTTAGCCTTCTGATGATCAGTCACCCCTTCCATTGCCGCTTCATAAATGTATAAAAACGAAGCAATGCTGCCCTCACCGGGGATAAAATTGTCTTTGAATGTCGGTTTGAATGAACTGAAGTCACCTCAGTAAGGTTATGAATAGCTGGAGCTTCAGTTTTTGGGGTTTCAAAGCAATAGTTTAACAGGTCAAAAGGTGCGTGAAAGGTGATGAAACTGGTCTTGCATGGCTTTGAGCCAGGTTTTCATTTTGGAGAGGCTTCTTAGGGCCCAGATTCACATAGTCTCAGTCAAGCTTTGATCCCCAGTTTGTGAGTTTCAAGATCTTCCACTCGACTTTCCAAAGCATTGACTTGGAAGTGGAGTTGTGACACCAGCGAGCTTTGGGTTATTTGAGCAGCTTCCACGGCTTCCACGCGTTTCTTCAGCTCTTCTTTCATTTGTTTACACCCTTCATCATCATGAGGGTGTGAGCTTGAGCCTTGTACTCCATCCTTGATCTGCTCATACTTCCACTTGACCTGCGTTATTTGACTAAATACTTCCTTCAACAGCACAGGGCTTTCCAGCGAAGCTTTTATCACTTTTGCTTCAGTTTCACATTCATCCAGGCGACGCGCCAAATATTTGGTATTTTCAAATGAAGCTTTGAGAGCTAGCTCCTTTTCTAGCTGAACAACCTTGGCCGCAAGGGTGGAGGTGGTGCTAATGGTTCAAGCAGCAGACGGCGTTCAAGCTCATCAACATGTGAAAAGGCCTGGGTTAACTGTCGCTCCACCACAGCCACACGCTGTTCATATTCAACTTGAGGAGTGGAGACGGGGACTAAAGGGTCCCAGTGCGTTTGCTCATTGTGCTTTTCAAGTTCTTTAGCAAACTCCTCCTGCAATGAGTGAGTGCTAGCGGTGGAAGCGTTCAGTTCATCCCTAAAGATCTTCATGGCCTCCTCGACATACTTTATGATCCCAGTATCCATGGTAGCAAGTCAATCATGTAGTTGAATGATGAAGTTGTGATTAGCTTCCACACCAAATACGACTGTCTAAGGTGTTCGTAGGTCAGTTGGTATAACTTATCATAGGCTAAATTTAGAGCTACATGAGTATCTAGGTGTTGATATAGCTCTTCATGATGGCCAGCTAAGAGATGCATCATATGGACCAAGGTGGGGTGAGCAAACTTGCATATGTAGGTGGTCAAATTTGTGAGCTGGCTGAAGGTTTCTGGGAGGACACTGGTCTCATAGAGAAACAAGTGGCATTCCTCTACCAACGATGCTCATTTGCGGGACACAATATCGCCAGGGTTAAGGATGCCATGGGGAAGGTCTCTCACAGCTTCGGTGGCCATCCAGGTGATGCGGCGAGATTCAGGTATTAATATGTGCTCAAACCATTCTTCTCCAAATGTCAAAGTGGTAGGGCTGTCCACCCGATCATCATCTTCAAATCCTTCTCCATTTTGCACCCAGTGGGTGACACTCTCCATTGCTTTAATACTTTATCGAAGTATATAGGGTGATTGTAAGTCTTAGGGAGTGTCCTTTGGCTCTCAATCGTGCTATCTTTCCATTCCTAAATAAGAAAACACCAAAGAGGATGGCCGTACCCCTCATCACCCAGGGCAATATTGCCCACATAGTTGATGAGCGATGGGTGATAGCCAATCTGCTTTGGATCCTACCCCTGATTCCCTCACTCACCTCAGCAGAACTGTTGCAGGGAATTAGTGAAATCTATGCCAAGATTATCGAACTGAAATTGGTCAGATCTAATTTGGCTGGCAATTGGGCTGATGGCCAAACTTCAAATGGCTTTAAAAGCATTAAGAATGAGATATTGGCCAGATCGCCCGATGGTTCCAATTCAATCCCTAAATCAGTAAAACAAATATCAGGTGACATCAACGAGATTTTGAAGCCCTCTGATAGTAATTCAGGCGTCATGTCTAATGAGCTACTATCAACCAAATGAATGGTTAAATGACTGAGCGCGGGTGGGTTGGCCATCCCAAACCTGTTCCCAACCAAATGGTCCCATCCCTATATGGGATGGCCTTGGGGATTCCTGTTGCTCGTCAGGCTAAATGCTGTCATGCTAACCATTGAAACACAATTGACCCCTGGTTCAGACATTTGAGGTCGAACTGACAGAATCTTGCCCACCGCCAAATTTTGTGATGTCAGTTCCCAAAGAATAAACTCCCCCACTATCATCCAATTTGCCGGTTAGGCCAAATTTGTGGATCCTTCCCACGTCATTGTCACTACCCAACTGACCACTATTTAATCAGTTGCATGGCACTGGGAAAATTGTTGGTCAATTTTCTTACCTTATTTCCCAAAATAAAAATTTTATTAAAACCCCAAATTTTATCTCCTTCCTTTTGACCACATATATGGCGTTCACCTGGTAGTCCGCTGCTCAGCACTCTGGGTGGGCCTTACCAATTCTCTTGGTTACCATGATTCCCTCTATCACCAATTGGGCTCAACAAGTCCAAAATTTTTTAGTTCTACAACCTGGTTCATATGACCTTCCGGCAGCAATCTACAGGGATAGTATGGCTATATGTTCACTAACCTACAAGAGAAAATTCGCCTCCCTTCTACCCCCAATGAAATGGTTTAACAATCAAAAAACCTCACAGAAACTATCCCAGTAGTCTCCACCCCTGTTACCAGAACCCCTGGGTCTGAAGTCTATTCAGTGTGGTTTGCCGTTGGGATACTCCTAACCCTGACATTCTGCCACCATTTTATGGTATCCTATTTCCCGGCTCCATATCAAGTTGTACAGTCAGCAATGCCTCTGGCATTCTGGCTTGCTTTCTGGATGCTTACGCATCCCAACTGGCAGGCTGGTCTAAACTTCTTCTGCCATTTCCATGACATAATTGACCAACCATTACTTCCAGCCATTTCCGCCTTAGTTTTCGATTTGGCGCTGCAGTGGTTATCCTCTACCAGATGAACATGCAATCAGTTTTGTGTTGTTTGTTGTTTGTTTGGTCACTTTCTGACTTTGGGAGAAGCATCCGCTCAATTTTGGGAAACTTTATTCAAGCCACCCAAGGAGTGCAGACTGCCTCTCCTCGTGCTTCCTCCAACCTGGGAAAAGGATCAAGTATCCCTCCCCAAGAAATCGCCAATCAGGTTCTCAGTGCTCTCGCCGAAGTACAAATGAGGACGTCAGTTGCACTCAGTGATGCTTCAGCAATATCTCATGCCCAACAAAGTCTCACGATGTTGGACGCTGTAGATGGAGATGCCTCCGTTGATTGAGAAGTCTTCTACATTCTTCCTCACAAAAAGAAGATCCCATTCCCCTGCTGGCTGCTATATAAGCTGCCCTAAAACCCCATGTGTCCCAATAAAATCACTTACTCAGACTACTCCTAAACATGGCTGAAGCCCCTAGTTTGGCTTCTCTAATTTCCACCTTTTGTGAGCTGGCTTCCCATCAGACCTATCTACTGACATGCTTTAGGCAGTCTTTAGAGCGAGTTTGAATTCAGTTTCCGCTCACCACATGGCCTGGTCTACCATTCAGGAATCAGTGGATCAGATATGTGCCACTGCAACTACTATCAAAGCATTACCTCGCCTCATTTCCCCATATCAGAAGGGAAACTTTATGATAGGATTTCCTAATAAAGATGTAGATGATGCGCCTGATGCTAGATAGCTGTTGAAGTAGATCCCAACCCCTCTATAACCCCAAGTCTGAATTGCCACTTCCAGATTCAACTATGAATGACTCTGTGCAAGCCCAGATGGAAGAAACAATTTCTCCCACACTTGTACTCCCAATTTTCACTTCCCAGCCAAAAACCCTGACCCTGGGTTCAACATACCCGCTATCTCTTCAGTTGTTCCCAAGTTGGCCAAATCTCAAAATAAACAAAATTCCATTTATCTCCTTGTCACTATGAGAATCAGTGTCGGTCCTCATCATGTATCCTTCAAAGCTCTGGTGGATACTGGAGTGGCGGGGAACTTCATTAGTGTTGAGTTGGCACAACAATTAAAATTGGAAATGGATGTGGGCGCCTCAGTAATGGTGGCCTCATCTGCTTACCAGTCTTCGTATGTCATTTGCCGGCCATTACACTTCTCAATTCACCAATATAACTTCTGCAATCAGTTTTTGCCATGCCAAACCTGGTATTCCCGGTAATTTTGGGTGTGGGATGGTGGCGTCAACAACATGTGAGATACACTTAGAGTCAAATACATTGTCGTTCACCAATGATGATTCAGAGGAGAGTTCCCTTTGATCAACACCCTCAAAAAAATACAAGGAACCAGCTATATCACTACCTTAGTTACCTCCATGGGCATCCTGGCCGATTTCCCTGAAAGCCTAATGAAATACCGAGAAATTTTTGATATGGAAAAAGCGGACTGTCTGCCAAAAATTTCAGATATGATTGTGGATTTCAGAACAACTGTAGAATTGGTGAACATTAACTGCCTGCTGTATCCTCATACAGCGGAGGAAGAGAGCCGCACTTAATACCTGGTTGGATGATATGTTAAAGAAAGGCTGGTTGTTCAAGAGACCTCTCCCATCGCCTCCCCTATTGTATTTGCAAGAAAATTGGATGGATCACTCCATCCTTGTGTAGATTACGAACACTTGAACAAAATATCAGTTACAAATTCCTACCCATTGTCCTTAGAACAGACAATCAGTCAGGCGATTGCCAAATCCCATTTTTTTCAAAATTGGATCTGGTGAATGCTTTCAATCAGATTCGAGTGATGGAAGGACAAGAAAGGCTGACTGCAATACAAATGAGGCGGGGCATTTTCAATTTCACATAATGCCCTTCGGGCTGAAAAATGCTCTGCTAGGTTTCAACGAATGATCAACAATGCAATAGGGGATCTCCAGTTCTCCTGCGCTATTGCTTATATCAATGATATCCTAGTCCATTCCCCAACTCCTGAACAACATGATATTAACTTAGAAGCAGTGGTGATTGCTTTGCATAAAGCAGGTCTGTTCCTCAAAGCTTCCAAGTGTGAGTTTTACAAGGAAAAAGTTACATTTCTTGGAAACTTGGTACTTAAAGAAGGTGTCGCCATCCCCCCATCAAATTAGATGCAATCCGAGAAAGGCCAACCCCAAAATACACAGAAGCAGCTTCGAAGTTTCTTGGGTACTATCATTTCCTTAAAAAAAATTTCCCCCGCACTTTCCCAGTTGGTCGCCCCACTCCATCCCCTCACAGGGAAAAATGCCATTTTGTTGGACCCCAAAATGCCAGCAGGCGTTTGAATCAAAGAGGAAGTATTCATGTCTCCTCCCATTTTGAAACATACTGACCCCACCAAACTGTATATTATTGCATGCAATGCTTCGTCGGTAGCTGTGGGTGCAGTGCTGCTTCTGGACCATGATGAGTCTCAAACATCCGGTCACTTATTTCTCCCAAAAATTTACCTCTACAGAGCAGTCCTGGGCTATTTATGACAAGGAACTGGCTGCTGTTGCATGGTCATTAACTCACTGGTGGTACCTGTTGCAGGGTGCTCATCATGAGTTAATGGTTCGCGCTGATTACCAAGCTCTCTTGTATTTTTGCAAACCCCAGAAATTGGCACACCGGTAAGCCCAAACCTATTGGAACCTGTGCAGTTTTAACTTTAACTATGAATTTGTCAAAGGTGCTAAATGTATCCCACAATTTCCTAAGCCGTAGACCCACTCACTGTCCCTCAGAAGCTGAGGTAGAGGATCTCGTTACCATGATTACTGCCACTCAAGTTCTGTCAATTGCTCCCTCCATTGTTTCCTCTGCCGCGTTGTCACCTGACAACCCATTGTGCCCAGGTGTTAGCCGGTCAGACAGCCTGCCCTGAGGGCAGGTTGATTAAACACTTAACTCAATTGAGTCCCAGAAACACTCCCTATATTCTTTAGAAGAAAGGTCTCATTTACTTTCGTTCTCATGTTTGGGTTCACCCCTCCTTCCGCCTGATTGTATTCCATACACACCATGCTCCCCCCCGCAGTTGGACACCCCAGTAACAAGAAATGCATTGACTTGATCAAGCGAACCTTTAATTGGGCTGGACTGACCAAAGAGGTTCAGCTTGGATCGCCGATTGTGTTATTTGTGATAGGGCCAAGTCAGACCATTCCAGAAAAAATGGTCTTCTGCACCCTTTACAACAGGCGGAAGGTCCATGGACCTCAGTGTCCATAGATTTCATTGTTTACCTTTCCTGTTCTAATGGTTTTACAGCAGTAATGGTAGTGGTAGATCACTTTACCAAATTTTCCCTTTTTATTCCTTGTACTTTTGTTTATGTCAGAAGAAACGGCGCGTCTATTCATTTGACATGTGTTTTCAATGTTCGGTCTCCCCCAGGAAATTATTAGCGGCAGGGGTACTCAGTTTACTGCCCAGTTTTAAAGTGAACTCTTGTCAATCCTTAAGATAACCCCCTGTCAATCCATGGTGTATCACCCCCAGTCCGATGGCCAGACCAAGCGGGTTAATCAAGTTCTTGAACAGTACCTGCGTTGTTATGCTGTAGCAGCACAGGATACCTGGGCCAATGACCTGCCTCTTGCCCAATTTGCATACAATAATGAGACTCACGCTTCCACACGTTTTTTACCATATGAAGCAACGTTGGGTTATAACCCATCATTCTCAGTCGGATCATGTTTAAGACCAGAAGTGCAAGCTGCTGCAGATCATGCTGCCCATATTTGATCAACCCAAGCTATAGTGCGGGAACACCTCACTAAAGCCATTGATGACTATAAACAATTCGCAGATTGCAAGCGTCTCCCAGGTCATGACTTTATGGTGGGTTCTTACATTATGCTCAATACTCACCATTTGTGAATCCAAACCCCTTCCCACAAATTCGCCAGCAAGCGTTCAGGCCCTCACTTAGTGGAGCAGGTACTGGGTAATGGAGCATTCTGGTTGAAGCTTCCCACACATTGGAAGCAACACCCAGTTTTCCATGTGTCCCAGCTGTCGCCCTTCAAGGGTGTGATTCCCATGGACCCAGAACCAATTGTCATCAATAACGAGGAGGAAGCTGAAGTGGAGGCCATCCTGGCATCTCAGAAGTCGCGACGATCAGTCTAATATCTTGTGGCCTAGAAAGGATATCCATCTTACAAAAACAGTTGGGTCAAGGCGCATGATTGCGCAAATTGTATGGACCTGGTTGACGTTTTCCACACATCCCACCCTGAGGCTCCCCGCCTGCTTCAGAAGGCTGCAACAATTATAGCTATCAAGTTTTCCAAAGTGCATAAGAATGTGGCTCTG